>APFE030387475.1:0-28316 GCA_000404065.3 Pinus taeda
GTTCCTGGAGTATATCCTATTCTTTTGACATTTCTTGCTCCTTTTCTTCTTCCTCTTCACAATCTATGTAGAATAATTTCTTCTCAGCACACTTATGACCTTTAGTGTATTTGCTATCACAACTGTAACAAAGCCCTTGCTCTTTTTTCTTCCAATTATTGTGGTGTCAACCTTATAGGTTGTGGAAGACTAGGGGCAACAACACTTCCGTCTTTATAGTTGTGAGTGGTATGCTTCTTGGTTGCCATAATTTTGGTTTCCATTTTTCTTGCTAACCTAAATGCCTTCTCTAATGAATCAGGTTCCCAAAGGTCAACATCATGTTGGATATTATCCTTTAAAGACCCTATGAACACATCAATCCTATGCTCCTATGGAATATTTTTTCCCATATGTTCAATTTTTGGAACTCCTCAATGTGCTCCATTATTGAACCCTTTTGTTTGAGACTTATTAATTGGCTAAAAAAAGTGTTTCTTTTTGTATCCTCATAATGTGCTATCAATTCTTTCGTAAAAATTTCCCAAGTGATAAGTTGTTTACGAGAGAAAAGCCATTGATACCATACAAACTAATTTGGTTCCAAATATAAAGTTGCAATACGTACCTTTTGTGTGTTTTTCAGATTATTGAGATTGAAAAATTGCTCCATCTGTAATATCCATGTTGCAGGATCCTTGCCATCAAACTTTCTCATATTGATTTTTGGAATATGGTGCGTCTTCGATCCCGCATGAGTCTATGATATCATGATTAACATTTATTTTGTTTGCATGATGAGTTTCCTTTACTGCCTTTTCACCATTAGTAAGTATTTCTTGTAGAAAATTTGTCAAATCTATCTTCAAATCTGTCATGTCTCTCTTCAAATCTGCCTTCAAATCTATCTTCAAATCGTCCAATGTAGTTTCCACACCCTTTATCTTAGCTTCTATTAGCTTTTGTGAGAGCGACATTTGTTGCACTTGTTCTTGTAATTTTGATATATCATGTAGCATTTCTTCCTCTTCTTCATGAGTCATGCTAGAGCTTTCAGGTTCCTTACTAGGTGTTTACATTTTCTTTCCTCGGGCATCAGTTACCGATAATAATTCTCTACTATGCCCTTTGAATTCCTTCAAAATAAATTTCAACCCAATCTTAAGAAAAAATTTAAAATAATCTACACACCTTTTTTCACTTTGTAGGAGCTCGATATTGCCTCTGATGTATCTCGGTACATTCAAATCATCCAGTTCTACAATTGTGACCTACCATAGCCCTATGTGTCCTCTTTCCAATGCCACTACTCTAATCCAAATTGGATTCTCCAAGGAAGAGTTATGTGAAATCTCCCACAGTGAGCTGATTAGAGACTAGTTCAGTAGAGCGAACTTGTACGACGTGCCACAAGTTTCTGTTTCGACCTTTGGATCTGAAGAATATATACAAGAATCTAAAGTCCGTCCTATTTCTATACCTTCTAATGAAATTTCAATCCGATGCTCAGAGAGAATGTTATGACAATTTTCCCTAGGTCACCTATTTGGAATGTAATTCAGGAGTCTGCAAAAAGACCAACTTCCACAGATCATATCTCCACAAATATAGCGCGAAAAGCTCTGAAATTTGAATCCGAGCTTCAGCGTGATTTCTTCGCAAATGGGTTTTTTCTTTAGCTTCTGAAACGTCATGGACAAAAAATTGTAGAGAAAATACCACGATGACCTGTTTGGAGAAGCGAAACCCTACAATCCAAACCTTTGATACGAAATGTTATGAAACCAGCTCAAGAAAAAGATAGAAAAGATAGATCAACGCCTTAAAATTCAGCCTTTTCAAGGGGGCAACCTCCTTTACATTACAAAATGAAAAATTCTTGGATGATTCAAATGACAAAACCTCCTTTCTATATATAGGAGTCTAAGGAGTCACAATATAACCCAGCCGACCTAACAATAACAATATAAAGCCACAAAAATAACAATAGAGGGATTCTATGGGGAACAATAATAATAATATGGGGACAATAGGGGCACAACAATATTAATAAGAGATGCAACTAGAATAGTAATGGGGTAATCAGTAGTATTATAGGGACCCAACAAATATCATAGTCAGAGAAGATGCATTCTCAAATGGAGAGATGAATATAACTATTGTAATGAATGACTTTAGATGCTTTTATTAAGGATATAGCTTCAATGCACTCTTTGGGAGGAGGGACAATGAATTCTAAAGATAGTGAGAGGATTTTGTCTACTTCTTGCAATTGCATCTCTAATGGCACTGCATTTTGCTTTCGAATATCTAATTCTCATGAACTTCATGTATTGTATTCTCTTGGCTCTAAGAAATAGAATAGGGAAACTTACATGTGTGAATTCATGGGAATTGCTACTGTATTGTCTATGTATCCATGCGTCATTTAACCTTCAGAGATATATATGAACATATGCACAAGGTATCAGCAAGAAATAAATATAATTAGGTGAACACTTTGAAGGATATATATATATATAGAAATGTGGAATTGAGAGAACTATAGAGTTCACACCACTAATACATGCTTCCACGATCTTTATTAGTTTCCTTACTAACTAAAATATATAGGCCAAATTTGAAATTGGGAAGTCCTGCATTCACAAGAAATTCACAAGGGAATCTTATGAGTGTGTACATATAGATATGAATAACGTTCCAACATGCACCTTATCATATCAACCAACTGAATCTATATTTGTTGGCACCGACACTAGGTAAAATTTAATGGGTTATGGAACTTCGCTATGGAATGCTACCATAGCCTCTACTAATTCATTAACTAAATCAAACAAATCAATTGGAAAAACTAAGAAATGGATTAAACTGTAGCTTCTTCTTGGGAAACAAAATCTCCTTACTATGACTATCGAATTTATTTTCATACAGAAAAGATCGATCTCTCGACAAGAAATCTACTTATATTCATGCAATTAAAGGCCCATAGACAATGTAAGCTACTAAAGTAAGGTGTAGTGATGGTGTTCCCATATCACTTTCTTTTCCTGGTAATTAGGTTGTTACTCCTTATGAGTGTTTTGATATGCCTTTGTTGCCAGGGATGATTTAGATGCTATGTTACAACTCACAGAGACTTGTTATAAATGAGTGCTACGTTACAACTCACAAATACTTGTTATAAATTAGTGTTATGATATGTCCTTATTCCGAGGGATGATTCAGAGGCTACTTTTCAACTCGAAAAGACTTGCTATAATAATTGCAATAGAATCAAAAGTGTTGTCATTAGATATCCTTATTTAACTGAGCAAATGTTAAGGTAAACAATTGCAATAGAACATATGTTTCAAAGTTCACACACTTCACCCTGTCAACCCCGCTCAAGGTAGGGACTTGCTGCCTTGAAACCCTCCTTGTTATAAATTCAATTTGATTTAAGGCTTGAGTTATTAATGGGAATTTTGTTTTCTAAAGGAAAAAATTTCCCGACATTAGATGATAGGAATAAAATATTATGTACATCTAAAGAGTAAAGTAGTGAAGATTAAAAAATAAAAAAGATAACATTAGTAGATATATTACTATAAAGTCTAGAGTAATTTAATAAGTAAATAGATTATTGTTGATACAATTATGTTGAATATGAATTTTGTTGAAAGTTATAATATTATCTAATTGATATGAATTTTTATCATGACACATTTTGTTTAAAAATAATAAAAAAATTAAAAAGGTATATTTAATAGATATGTGTTATTATAAAGTGGAGAATAGTTTAATAAGTAAATACATTATTATTAAAAAAAATATGTTGAATGATAAATGTCTTAGTTGGAGTGGTTTGGTGAACAATTAGTTTCTTTAGTTGGGTGGATTCTAGTATTAAGAGACATGTTGTATAAGGCCCTCTAGTGAAATTTATGAATATTTTGGTAAACTTATTATTCACCTATAGATTCTACCACATAGGTGTATATTTCCTTAGTTTCTTGCCAAAGTAATGAATATTTGACCCTTTCATGTGCTTTATGGAGCCTTGAATGAAATTATGTGTGAGAGGCATGTAGTTGACATAACACCCATGATTTAAGTGTAGAAATTCCATTTATAGGGAATCTCTTCATTATTCCAAGTGTAGTTTCATTAAAACTTGTTAGATCAATGCTAATAATATTAATTTATATAAACTATTTGTTGCAGTTGTTAATAAACCAATTTGCTACTATGAAGGAGAGTGAAAAGGGAGACTCTTCCTCTTTATACATCCATGAGAGAGAATCTACGACTATATTCTCCTTTCCTTTCATATAAATTATCTCATATTTATATACAAAAATTTTGGTGACTCATTTTTATTTCATGGGGAAAAAATCCTTTGCTCTCGGGAGTATTTCAAGCCACTATTATTGGTTTTAGTGTATAATTGTTTCCCTAGTAGGAACAGAAACTAGATATCCATAACATGTAATATAGCCACCATCTCCTTTACATAAATGATTTTCCCAAGTTCCTCTTACATATTTGTTTGTTGGTGAAATCCAATGGTCATCCCACTTTGATCCTCTTTGTTGAGTATTGCTCTAATGACGTTACCTGCTCCACCACCTTCCAACACAAGTTTTAGTGAAGTAGATTAGAAAGAGTATTAGGAACATAGATAGCATTCTTCAAGTTTTCCATGTCATTTTGTCTCAAAGCATTTTTTTAATCAAGGGTTTGGGTGGATTTACAATATTATCACATTTCCTTATAAAATTTCTATAATAACTAGTGAGATGAAGAAAACATCTTAAACTTTTAAGAGCTTTAGAGTAATTCCATTCCTTCATTGCTTCAATTTTCTTTAGGTTCACACTCACACATTCATCACTAACAATATGGTCTAAATATTCCAATTCATATAAATAGAGATACTAAAGTAGTTGTAAAACATAATCCTCATCTTGTGATGTTTATTAGATGTTGGAACAAGGAATGCGCATGGAAAAGGATAAAGGGAATCACCAAGATTTTGTAATGTCCTTAGTGAATGTGAAAAATAATTTTAGTAATATCTACCTCATTCATGAAAATTTGGTGATAGCTCCAGTAGAGGCTAACTTCTCTAAAGAATTAAGAACCCTTGAACTCATTCAAATGGATATCAATGACTAGAATGAGGAGCTTCACTTGGAGTTTTAGATTTTTGAGAACTCAAAAGTTAGGATGAATATTACATGTGTGTTATACCTTAAGGAACATGATAGCAAGTGAATAAGGAAGCTTAGTATTGGGAAAATGATGGAAATGACTAGAAATTATTGAACCATATTTTCTATTTGCTTTTTTTTGGAAAACAAATGGTGAAATAGGCATAGGATATGTGAGAGGCTACATGTGTTGAGTTAAATAAATTAATGATGATCCCCTCATGTATAGATTATGGAAATCCATGGTAATAAGGAATTAAAGTCCCTAACCATTTAACACCAAAGATAATATCTCAACCACACATTTCAATAGAGAACATGTGGGTTTTCAAGGAATAACACCCATTAGGAGTCTCACATTTTCACAATGACCGCTACATTTTGTATAACCTCCAATAGTAATAATGATTTGAAGGTTGTGAACAACATGGATATAGTGGTGTCTTTCTTGGGCTACACACAATGATACATGAAGCTATGGATGTTCCCACAATCAACTTAGAGGACAAATTTTGGTTGATTGTTGTACTCGACCAATATGAGGATTGGGGGAATAGAAATACAATTCAAGACATAAAGGGATATCTAAGGTTCCAAATATTGTAGAGCATATGGGGGAATTTATCAAATAGATGAATTGATATTCATTGAATATATAACTACAATAATAATATGAAATTTCCTTGAAATTACCTTAAAGAGTTTTTATTCTTACATTTATGTCAAAGAAAATATTTCTTATCACAGTTGTAGCAAATGCCTTTAAGTTGACTTTGTATGATTTTGTTTTGAGTGGGCCTAAAGGTTGAGAGCATGTGTTTCCTAGAGGGAGGTAGAGTATCTAAGCCTATGTATACTTTCAAAATTAAATAATTGAGGAAGTGGGTCTCATTTTCCACAAACAAGGGAGTCTCATACACCAATTTGGTGTCTAGATTGCCCATGACCTTAAATATACTATTATTATTAATTTGTGGGTTTTAAGTGGTGGGGAGGATAGATAAGGATTTGTGGAAGATGAAATAGTGATCCAAAACCTATTATAACGTGGCATTATTATTTAACTTTTAAAACTAAAGATTAGACTAGTAAATTGTTTCACAAATAGTTTTTTAATATAGAAATATTATGTTTACATCTTTAATAAGTGAAAGAGCCAACTAAAATCAAATGACCACAAAATTAAAAAAAAAAAACTTAGAATTTTAGTAATTGAGCTATGAGATCATTAAACACATGAAGAGATAAGAGAAGTAATAAAATCATACAGCGAAGAGAAATTTTAAACACATAGTGACACTTTTTTGATAGAAATAATAATTCACAAGAGGATACAAAGTAAATTAAAAATATGAACTAAAAATTAAACCTCATTTAATAGACAAATTTATTTGAAAGTATGTTGTTAAATATAAAAATATACAAGTTATAAATTCATGTATAAAATTAATCGAAAATTATACTAATAAAAATGTGAATACACATTAAAGTCAATCTAAAATGTGAATTTTCATTCTCTCAATAATTTAAAGTTAATTAATAATTCGAAATTATTCCAATCAAACCAAAAATAACAAAAGGAAAATATGGAAATAATAAACATTCTCATACCCTTGCTATAAAAATAAAATTTAAGTATGAAGGACGAAGGTAAAGGCTTCGGACTGCCCAAGTGCACTGTGCGCTTAAGGGAGAGAAGGAGGGCACAGGGTGCAAGTCCAAAGGACAAAGGGAAAGGCTTCATACTTCCGAGGTGAACTGTGCACTTAAGGCAGAGAAGGAGGGATCAATGCACACTCGTAAAGGCTAAAGGATAAAGGATTCAAGCCTTCAAGGTGTGCTCATGTGCTCAAGAGGCTTAGGAGGGCACATGGCACAAGTATGAAGGTTGAAGGGTGCAGTTTAATTCCTTTGGAGTGCGTTCATGAACTCCAAGGTTCAAGAGGGTGCATGGAATATTGTGGAAGGATAAAGGGTTGGTTTTAAGGTCTTCAGGGTGTGCTCATGCACTCAAGGAGAGCACACTTCTTTGAGTCAAAGGAGTGCGCTCAAAGGAAGACTTAGTTTCTTGAAGGGCGTAATTCAGAAAGATGAAGGGGAAAGGGATTAAGGAGTGTAATTTTATCTCTTTGAGGGTGCATGACACACTTCTAAACAACGACGGATTTCTGCTCAAGGCTTGAGAGTGTGCTTTTGCGCTCCTAACCTCGGTGGGCTCATTTTGCAACTAAAATTTGTCTAAGTCTGGGATATAGGGTGATGTGTGAACATAATGAGTTTGGACATAAAACCATATGCGACACATACCAAATCATCGAGAGAACTTATAAAACCTTGAATAATGATAAGTGTACATTAAAATTCCACTTTTCATGCATTTCCCAAGTACAACGAGTGAAGTATGTGCGATTGCGACCAAAATGTGTCGTTTTATAATCACAAATATGTTACAACCATGAAATACACCTAAAGATGTTCTAATCAATGCGATGACACTTGAGAACATGCAAAAACACTTGAAACACATAGCATAGCATGATAAAACACTTGAAGATCAATGTGACACTGGATATGACGGTGATAGTAGGCTCCAAAATTTGAATGTAGTGAAATCTTTGGAGTGTGTTGTAGTAGTGACAACACTTGGTGACACAATGGGCGACCTTCAACTTCTTTGTATAGGAATATATTTTGGTTAAAGGGTCAAACTTTTAGGAAGTATTGATTTCCTTGATTCCCCACTTTCGACTTGGTTATATACATAACATCTCACTTTCTTCTACTTGGTTTAACACACAAAAGATACATAGTATCACAATTGTTTCAATCTAGGAAAGGGTAATATGCCCGATGAGTTCCTGATATTCATAGTATGAGTTTTCATCTCTCATTCTTCTACACTGCCAACAGGCCTGGATAGTACCCCGATGAAGTCACTTTAGGAGTACAAATGTTTCTTTGCTACCAGCAAGCCTGGACAATACCCTAGTGAAGTTGCTTGCTTCACCTCCCTACGCAGGAAGCCTTTCTCCTCTTTCACCCTTTATTTATGTATTTAATAGGACTATTCATCGACACTTATTATTTTCAATGGGAAGAAAAGGGATCTTGACTTATTGAGAGTACAGGATATTTCCCCTTCAGAGAAGTATTATAGACCTTTGATATTGGTTTTCTTGCTTTAAATTTTCCCTTATCCCTTATATACTAGATTGGAGAAGCGTTCATACACAAGTAGATTTACACCAAGTTAAGTAGTTTATATACTATCATAAGCATGGATTTAATAGGTTCCCTCAAGGTTATCCTTTTGGATGAGTCATATTTTCCATCTGGACTTAGCTCAACCTATGGAATTTTCCCAAAGAAAGAAGGAGAACAAAAAAAACCCAAGCATTGTGGTCATCACACTTCTCTTTTATTACACCATAAAGTCATTTGAAGCCATGCACTTTTACACAATGGTCTTATTTATGTACAATAACCAAGAAACACGACAAGATAGGACATGACTAACACAATACACTTACAACTAACACATGCAAAAATAAAAATACACAAAACAAACTATACGAAAAGAGAAACATGTAGCTGCTATTTAAAAAAATGCTTCAAATGTCATCGATTTACAGAAAGGGGTTTGTTAAAAATTGCAACTAGGGCCAAACTCGATGTGGGTAATCTTATTAATGGAAATTGATATTTTTCTTGGATCCTTCTCATTGAGAGGTGTAGGATTGATCTAAAGATCATCTGATTCTGATAAGTATTCATGGAGTTATGAATTTATTTGCATTATAAGGCAATTCGTCAAGGTGAGCCAACAACCAAATAAACCCCACATGCGCTCAACGTTTTCGTATAAATAGAGGTGGCCTTCAAGTAATTTGAACACACTCGGGATCTCTTCCTCTCTCTACTTGTCTTCGGGTTTTAGTAGGAGGAGAGATCCTAAGGAATAAAATTCCCCTGATCCAGAGGGCAGAAAGCTAGAAAAGCTGAAAAAGTCGAAACTGCCGAAAAAGATGGAAATACCAGAAAAGCCAGAATTGCCAGAAAAGATGGAACTGTCGGGAAAGCTAGAACTTCCAGAAAAGCTGGAACTTTTCGAAAATCCGGAACTGTCGGAAAATCCAAAAAAGCTGGAAAAGTTGGAATTACTGGAAGTGTCGGTAACAACCAGAAGTACCAGATCTACCAACAACAACTGGAACTGCCAGAACTGCTAAGAACTACCGAAATAGTTGGAGCATCTGTATTCGAAGAAGATCAACATGCAAGGGACAGCTAACTAACATTGGGATAGTTGCATGGTACTTAGCAGCAAATACACCAAGCATGCAATGTTATAGCGAGCATGCAAGGGAAAACTAGCATGCAACAACAAGCATGCTAAGGACAACAAGCATGCTAGGGAAAACAAGCATGAAAGGGATAACAAGAAAGCAAGGTGCAACCAACACATAGGTCAGGATGGTGACATGGTGCAACAATGGCAGATAATGAAATATAGTGATGGGTACAGTCATGATTAATGAAGTGCGATGAGATGCAACATAGTGATGATGGGTGCAACATGGTGCAGCATGGTGAGGTGCAGCATGATGACGAAATGCAGCACAATTATAGGTGAATGAGTCACCTTGGAGAATTACTTGAAGCAGCATGTCTTTAACTGATCTCAGGTGTCATCTTCTTAGAGATGATCTATTCTCTTATCTAGATAAGTCAAAGTATTGACTTTTGTTGTAAACGTACTCTCTCTCTCTCTCTGTTGAATTATTGAAGAACGTATAAGAAGAATTGATCAAGGGTTTCGACACATTGTGGTTTGTCCCTAGCTAGTGCCACATCTTGTGTCCTCATGTCTTGGCTTATCTTCTACAATTTATGTTTATGTTCTATTTGCAGTTTACTTTAATGTTGATGTGATTGCTAATCTCGAAAGGATATGGAGCTAACTGTGGAAATTTAAATAAATTGCTCTAAGCATAGAACATACCTAAAATTAACATGGTATTAAAGGTGAGGTGAAGACAATGCCCAAGCAAGAGTGAAACAGAAATCACCAAAGACAGTTGGGAAACGACAAAAGTGTAAATGGATTCTATTAGCCTCCTGCTGCAGCAGGTTACTCATATTTCATGATTGACATTTTTACAGGCCAAATATGTCATACTTTGCATGCTGCAATGCTCCATATTTGCTAACAGACACCAAAGAAGGAGGCCATGAAAGTTTGCTAGTCTAAGTTCAATTGCTACATCCCAATTTTGAAGAGTTATTCCATTTTTGTAAAATTTTCAGCTAAAGGGAGGTCCAAACAACTTAATCTTGGTCTCCCTAGGTTTCAATTTCCTATTTTGGAATATAGAGAATGAATAATCTGTCCAAACAGCTTAATCTTGGCATATTCTTAGATAGGTAGAGAAACAAGGGTGCTCAAAAGCCTATTCTGAGCCCCTAGAAGAAATAACTACAGATATAGATAGGAGGACAATGCAAAAGAAAAAGTTGAAAAGCTGGGTCTGCAAGTCTAAGTGCACCCAAACCAAAAGAAGAAAACATGCTAGGTAAGTAGGTTGGGTAGGTAGTTTTGGTGGTTGCAGAATCAATGATTGTGATCAGTTTTTGTGTTTTCAAGTGTTGTATCTATTCAAATCAGTATTGCAAGGCAAGAAACCGCATGGAGGAGTTCAAGTGAGGCATGAATAACTTCCCCTTCTTCATCTTCCCTAAATAATTTACTAACTTCCCCTAAAGAGGTCAAGATCTGCTTGATATCTCTTAGTTTCATCATGTTCCATATCATTTGCCTTGGTAAAGATCTACTTTACTCAGGGAGGGTCCATACTTTCTCTACAAAGGTCTATCTCCCCTTTAAAGCCTAAGTTATTTGAGACTTAGCGCTTTCTTGTCATTGTCATATTAACTCTTGACATTATTATGTAAGTCCCTATCTATTTCCCTTCCCCCTACTAAAACTATGGTAATAATTCCCCTATGTAAATATCCCCTCCCTTTGGTTCAAACATAACCATAAATATCCCCTTGGGAATTACTAAGTTCACCTGGATCTTAGTAAGAACCCTTGTCTCTGCATAAATTTCCCCTCCGAGGTGTTTGGACTCCTTCCAAAACACAAAAAACCCCTTCCAAATGCATTAACCAACCCCTGCGCATTGCATTTTTGGCATTTATTAATGTTTGATTAATAAATAACCAAAGCACCGAAACATATTAATCGTTAACCTAAAGTCCAAACCCACCCGCGGCCGCAAATATTAAAGTTTATCGCACACGCACTTTTATTAAAGCCTGTGCATCTTCCCCTCCTATCCACCGTTGGATCAGCCCTCCCAGATCCGATGGCCCTCGTGCATATCAGGCGCCCTTTTGTGATGGTTAGTTAGCACCCGATGGCCGACGGTTTCACCGTCGTACACCGGGACAGCTGGCGGCATCCCATTGCATCGGGCCGCCCCTAACAAATACCACCTCCGTACCAAAGGTGGTCCGATGAAAACCAAAAACCACCCTCCCCTTGCGTAACGTGGGCACCGTGTCACTCTACCATATCGCCTCCACCTCACCCCTCACCTGCCTTCACCCTGCCACCATGTCCTTGCCACGTCACCCTGCCGTACTGCCACATCATCATGCTGACGTCACATCCGTACAAGGGGGTCCCACTGCTAACGTAATCCACTGTATGGCTGATGTCATGCTGACATCAATAGCTGAAAAAAACGCGCAAGTGCAAAATCTAAGCTTTGGAGCCCCGGATCGAAATTCTGAGGTAGTTTTCGAAATTCTGAGGCATCGCTACGACAAATGGGCCATATTGGGGAATATTTAGGGAATATTTTGATTCCTAAGCCATAATTGCACCGAAAAGGGTAGAAAAGGCCCGATTTTGGAAATTTTAACGTATCAGAAGACAGAGAGAGACCCGATTTAGACATTTAAGACTATCGGAGCAGATGTGAAGCCAAAAACCATGTCAAAGAGTATCAGTGTTGCGGAGAAGTGTATCAGTGTTGCGGCAAAGTGTATAAGTGAAGATTTTCTTAGGGCTTGAGGTGAATGAAACATTAAAACAAAACCTTGAAAGTCAAGAAGCAGTTAAGGAACCATTCAAAACTCATCATCACAATGACTGCACATTAAAACTCACATGAAATCAATGGATCAAAACCCAAGGCACAGTTATTGCAGAACCACTGCACGAGGTCACCAAAGACACCATATTAACTCATTTTGATCCAGCTGCCTCTGGCGTAGCCCAAAGGATATTTTCTTGCATTTAATTCCAGCACAAGTTTAGGTTTAAAAGCTTTCCCACATACTTGTTTAGGTCAGTTGTAATAAATACTTTTAGATATTTTACCTATATATACCACCCTGAAAAATGTAATGAGGGTTGGTCTTTGTTGGTTTAATGTTCTGCTCGAGGAGAGACTCGCACTGTATATGTGATAATTTCTATAATAAAATATTGCTTAAGAGCTCGGAAAATGAACTGTGTACTGTGTTTAATTGGCTGAAGAGTGACTATGGAATTCATGTGCTTCTACATGGTTCAATAAGTGTTCCTTAACTCTGTTTAGTTTTTATGTTTGTTTTATCATCTATGTTCCACCATCTAAAATTACAGAAAGGAAGAATAGTTTAGGATTTGCTTGGGAGCACCCTACGCTCCATTTCTGTGATTTCTACATGTTTTCATCAGGAATACTTATGAATATTCATACTTAAATGATCATGTTTACACTATTTCTTTCACATATGAATTTTAGTTAGGAATTCTTAACTGTTCCTAGATAACCATTCATTCACTTCCCTTCTTTGTTAGCTGATGAAAGATTCTTAATTTCCTTTCATCTCTGACTTTCATCCCATCTTTTCAGCAATTGGTATTGTCTCATGTGTAGCTATCCTGCTCTATAATCGTCTTATGAGCAAGAAAACGCAACAACAAGCCTTAATCCATGACTCCATGCCCAATGGTTTGAAATTTATCACACTATCCCTTGCCTCTCTACTTGAATGCAGCTTCCTTCCATTCAAACTCCATCCAAACTTAAACAAAACCCTTTGAACCCAATAACTAGCCTAAAATCATCATCAACAAAGCTAAATCATTAAGAGAGAGCCCACTCTGATTACAGGTGGGCTAGAACCTATAATCCAAAGATTGGTTTGTGGTTACCTCGGCCGTATCCCTTCAGGAGTTTAAGGAAAACCTGAGTGTACACATAATGGTGACTCCATTGGGGAATTCCTCAGATAATCTCACAAAACCAATTCGAAGCTCCGCAAAGGAAGAAACCGACCTTTAAAGGTTTCAGTGGACCTGTGTTTTTAGAAAAATTCTTAAAAAACAAGCTAGAAGCTGGCTCCCAAGAGAAATCCACGCTATACAAGGTCAAATCCACACCCAAATCGCCGAGCTATTTTTGAAAATCCAAATCTAATCTCTAAGACCCTTAGGAAACGAGAGCACCAAGAAGGCTTTATTTCTTCTAGTCTGGAAACAGTTCAGCCAAGCTGTGTTCCGACCCCTGTCAAAGTTCTATTTTGTTCAACCCCAACTTCCCCTTATTCATCATCTACTTCTCCAGGCACCTCTTCAACACCTCCATCCTTTACTCATACTACCACTACTACTCCTATTACCCTGGTTGTTCGTGTTGTCCCAATTGCCCTAGTTTTTCCACGTATCCTTGTCAATATGGCTAACAGATATGCACCTTTACACCTGCTTGCTAATCCCGGGGCTATGCCTCAAGATTACCAGACAAAAAAAACATATTTTGATGGCACAAGTCCCTACACAGCCCTTTAGCATACAAAGAAAATGCAAGACTACTTTGAGAGTTATGAGATCGACGATGATAGCGTGAGAATGAAAATTTTTGTTCAAAGTCTAGCTGGTGACATTAGGACTTGGTTTAGAGCACTCCCAGCAAATTCCATAGGTGACCCAGAAGCCTTATACCAGTTGTTTATCAAGAGATGGGAGAAAAATAAAGGCCCCCTGCACATACTATGTGAATATGACAACATCAAAAGAGGCCCTCAAGAGACTGTCTTGGACTGTTTTGCAAGATTTAACAATGTTTATAATGCAATACCCCAAAACTTGATACCTCCACCTGATATCACTTTGTACAAATTCCCTAATGGTTTTGATGCTGAAATGGCCTATCAGTTAAGGGAAAGAGCCACTCAAAGCCTAGCAGAAATGCAAAACGTTGCTATTAGTGTGGAGGCAAATCTAATCGCCAAAAGAAACAGAGCCAGAACTTAGAGAAGAACCACCTTCAAGGAAGAACCCTCAGCCTTCGAACAGAAGCTAGATGCTATTATCAATGGCATCCATAGGTTGGGAGACAGAGTAGAAAATGTTAAGAGGTAAACATCATGGGAAGGACAATAGCCCAATGCCATAAGGAACCCAAATTTCAGAAAAACTCAAAGCCCAAACGCTGGAAGGGCTAGTCCTGTCCATGATATCAGGCCTCCTTTCCAAGAAAACTATTCGGAAGTGTCCACATACAGTGAGCCAACAGAGGAGACTCACATGAACCTGATAGATTCAAAAAATGAGCAACAAATTTTTCTGACTCAAGAAGACCAAGACTACCAAGATGTGAATTAATTTCAGACTAAGTTTGGTGAGTCTTTTGATTTTAAACAAGGTTATGATACTGCTGTATATGAGGTGCACAAATAATATAAGTTGAGAACAAGGACCATTGATGTCCCTGCACCTAGTATAATGAAAGAGAGCAAACAACCCAATAACATTAAAGGCAAGGTGATCATAACAGAACCAGTTGATACGATTGTCCCAAACCTGCATCAAGTAACTGTAGAGAACATGACAGACGTGCAGCCTTCCATTGACCAGCCTTTGCCTCCTTCTTCCTGAAAATAAGAGGGGAGCAACATGCCTAAAAATCTTCCCAAAGAAGACATACCACAAGCTGTCATTCATCATAACGATGACATTCAAAAAGAAAACACAGAAAACACTATTGACAAGGAAAAATTTGCTACTGCTAATGCAAGGATTCCATTGGAGAAACCATTTAACTTAGAAGCAAAGATTGGCAAACTTAAAATATCCATCCCCCTCTCTGAACTTGCCAAGCATGATGTCTATAGGCAAAAAATTCAAAGGTCACTTCAACTGCCAGACGTCAGGGATGATGTAAATGTTTTAGATAATACCTCTGAGTTGTTGTTTGGTCCAGAAGTTAATGGAAAATCAACATATGGATCTGTTCCAGCCTTTTATGTCAACATGAACATACATGACAAGATCTTGCATAATGCTATGTTTGACTCAGGTGCCTCACATAATCTTATGCCCAAAGCTGTAATGGAAAAGTTAAACCTTGATGTCACAAGACCCTACAAAGATCTATACTCCTTTGACTCAAGTCAATTCAAGTGTTTAGGCTTAATCAAAGAACTTTGTGTGTCTTTAGTCCAGTTTCCCAACAAGACAATCCTGATGGATGTAGTAGTCGCTGACATTCCCACAAAGTATGGCATGCTCCTATCAAGATCATGGGGAGAAAAACTTCAAGGATCCCTTCAACTTGACCTCTCTTATGTCACTATATTTCTCTTTGGGCAACCAAAAAGACTGTACAGGGAAACACTGATGAAGTATGTGGTAAGTAGTGAGGAAAAGCCCCAAAATTTTCCAATTTACTCAATCCATTCTGATATGGATTCTTTTATTTTATTTAATGATGACACCAATCCTCCAACTGATGAGAAGCCATTAGCCTTAGAGAAAGAAACATGCATCAATGAGGAATCTATTGCCAATACCCATGAAACTGTCACAACAGTCAAGGCAACCAGCAAACAAGAAGAACCCCCTCAAACAGAGATTTTAGACCTCCCTAATCCTCAAATAACTAAAACTCTTAATACAAACCACAAATAAGAAATCACATGGCGTTTAGAGTTTGATGGTTCTGTCAATAAGGTAGGAGCAGGGGCAGGGGTATGGATTCATAATACACATGATAATCATGCACAAGGCCATGCCTATAGATTAAATTTCAGATGTACCAATAACATGGCAGAGTATGAGGCTCTCCTCTTAGGCCTTAAATTGCTCAAAGCCCTAGGAGCTTCAAAAGTGTCCACTCTTGGTGACTCCGATTTAATTATACAACAAATGAAAGGTAACTTTGTTACCAATGACAATAGAATGAGAGCTTATAGGACTGCTGCCACAGAAATACTCAAGTCTTTCAATGAATCCAAGCTTGCCAAAATTTCAAGACACCATAATATTCATGCTCACAACCTAGCAACTTTTGCTAGTACATGCAAGCTTCCCTTTGAACGAAATCACCATTTCACTGCTGAGATAAAACATAGACCCTCAGTCCCTAACAATGTTAAATATTGACAAGTGTTTCAAAATGATGCCCAGATTAACAATTTCCTCACTCTTGAGGGCGAATTTTCGAATACAAACGTTGACATGGATGCCATAAACGATTCCCAACATCTAATAGAAGAAAATCAACAGGCTGTAACAGCTGCAACAGCTATACAAATCCTTAAACCAATTGTTTTTGACAATGCAAAGATACAAGAGCTGAAACATATGCATTTAGAAGAAACAGCCAAAGCCAAGGCTGAGTTCATTGACCTAAAGGATAACTTTTTCCCTGTTGGACTAACTCCATTAGAAGACATGTTTGATGATAATGATGTGCCCAAGAAACCAAAAATGGAGCCTATAAATGCTGCTATTGAAGAACATAACATAGGAATAGCAGACAAGCCCAAAATGATTAAATTATCCAAAAACCTGCCCCTTGATCAAAAACCAAAATATGTCGATCTGTTCAAAGAATTCCAAGATGTATTTGATTTTAGTTATGAGGACTTGAAGTCCTATGACACCTCAGTAACTCAACACACCATTCCCTCAAAACCAAATAAAAAATCGTTCAAACAAAAACTTAGAACAATCAACCCCATGCTTCTTCCTTTCATTGAAAAAGAAATAAAGAAAATGTTTGAAGTAGGTATCATTGCACCCATCAGATTCTCTGAATGGCTATCTAATCTAGTTCCCACAAGAAAAAAATCAGGAGAGATCAGACTGTGTGTAGACTTGAGAAATTTAAACCAGGTCTCTCTAAAAGAACACTATCCTTTGCCCAAAATGGACCACATCCTACAAAGAGTAGTGGGGTCATCTAGAATTTCTTTACTAGATGGATTTTCAGGATTTAATCAAATGATTTTTCACCTGGATGACCAAGACAAGACACCCTTTACCACACTGTGGGGAACGTTTAAGTATGTTAAAATTCCTTTCGGGCTTAAGAACGTTGGTGCTACTTTCAAAGGGCAATGGGTATTGCATTTTCCAAGGAGATACATGATTTCCTTGTGGTTTACCTTGATGACCTAACCCCTTTCTCCAAATATAACCAAGATCACCTTAAGCATCTAAGGCAAATTTTCATGACATGCAGGAAGTATGGCATTTCCTTGAATCCTAAGAAGTCCTTGTTTTCCCTTGAGGAAGGCAAGCTTCTAGGCCATATCATATCAAAATATGGGATTATAATTGATTCTGAAAGAATTCAAGCTATTCTCCAAATCCCATATCCAAGAAACATAAAAGAGCTGCAAGCATTCCTTGGAAAGATCAATTTCCTAAGAAGATTTATCCCAAACCTAGCCGAGCTAATAAGGTTATTGAGTAATATGTTAAAAAAGGATGCCAAGATAAATTAGTCTCTGGAAACCAAGCAAGCATTTGAGAGTATCAAAACTGCCTTGACTCAAACGCCTGCCCTCATGAGTCCACAATTCGACAAAGATTTTATCATTTTTTCTTTTGCATATGAGCACACCATAGCCGCTATCCTTTTGCAAAAGGATGATCAAGGTAATGAAAAGCCAATTGCTTTCTTCAGCGGAGATTTAAGAGATGCACCCTTGAAATATCAGATTATGGAAAAGCAAGCTTATGCCCTGGTTAAGGCCATCAAAGACTTTAGAATTTACATCTTATACTCCCATGTAATTTCTTATGTCCCAAACTGTGTTGTAAAAGATATATTAAATCCAGAGGGACTAGAAGGAAAAAGAGGCAAGTGGATTGCCAACATTCTTGAATATGACATTCAGATAAAACCTACCAAGCTAGTAAAAGGACAAGGTTTAGCTAAACTAATTTCCGAAACAAATTTCCAAGCCTTAGACATTAATCAATTGGACAATGAACCGGAGCTAGCGACTCCAATGATCAGTGAAACCTTTTTGCAATCCCCATGGTATGCTGATATTTTCTTTGTATTGTTAAACCTGTGTGCTCCCCCAGGATTATCCAGGACCAAGAAAAGATTTTTAAGGATGAAATCATCAAAGTTTTGTGTCATAGATGGTGCCTTGTTTTGGAAAAATCATGAACGAATATTGCTTAATTGTTTGACTATGAATGAAACTAATAGCATCATGAAATAATTCCATGCAGGGGACTATGGAGGACACTTATATTGGAAGTCCACTGCTGACAAAATTTTAAGGGCTGGTTATTATTGGCCCTTTGTATTTGCAGATGTCAAGAAATTTGTTGTTTCATGTCACAAATGCCAAATCTTTGAAGGGAAAAGAAAATTACTGCCTTTGCCCCTTAAGCCCATTTCAACCGAAAATCCTTTTCAACAATGCGGTCTCGACTTCATTGGAGAAATCCATCCCTCTTCCTCAGGCCATCACAAGTGGATTTTAACAACCACTTATTATTTCACCAAGTGGATTGAAGCCATCCCATGTAGACAAGCCAATGACTCCACCATTATCCAATTCCATGAAGGCAATATCCTTTCCAGATTTGTCTGCCCTAAGAAAATCATCACTGACAATGCTGCTGCCTTCAAATCTAAAAAGATGATCAACTTCTACCATAAATTCCACATTACCCTGGGCCACTCTACAACTCACTACCCTCAAGGTAATGGCTTGGCAGAATCATCCAACAAAAGCATCATCAACATCATAAAGAAGCTACTAGAGGAAAACAAAAAGAACTGGCATAGGAAAATCACAAATGCTTTGTGGACAGATAGACTGTCAACCAAGAAGTCCATTGGGATGAGCCCTTATGAGCTAGTATATGGCATGGAAGCCAGATTTCCTTCATCTTTGGGCATTCCTACTATCAAACTGTTGCAGGAGATTCAGACTAAACCAAATGACATGCAAAGAAGAGTTAATGAAACCATTCATCTTCAGCAAACTAGAGAGCAAGTGTATGACAAAGCCCAAATGTTGTAAGAGAAGCTCAAAAATATGTTTGATAAGAAAGCTAAAGTATAGGATTTCCGGGTTGGCAACAAAGTTTTAAGGTGGGACTCACGAAGCGAGGGCAAGGGAAAACATGCAAAATTTGATTTTCTTTGGAAAGGTCCATACATTATCAGCACTATGCAAGGCAATAACACATATTTCCTCAAATCTGTAGATGGTAGCACAGCTGAAGAAGGCCTTGTTAATGGTCGAATGTTAAAACATTACCATGATCCCTTTTGATTGAGAAAAAATAGGTGGTGTTATTTTCTGTACATAAATGTTTTTATATATCAACACTTTATTTTTATAACAGTCCGGATGCTAAAGCACGTAGAAGAAAGCAGGCAGTGCTACACAGCTCACTAGAAAATCAGTTGAGGGAAAGTGTTGTTTTCAATCCAAAATTTCAAATCAATCTAACATTTAGCACTAAGAAGTTTTAGTGCACAACAACAACAAAAGATCAAGGCAGTCTAACCTATTGTTCTTGGCTTTTCACAAGGAGAAGCCATCCCCAAGTGGAGCCATTTTTACCCTCCTGCTGCAGCAAGTTACTCATATTTCATGATTGACATTTTTACAAGCCAAATATGTCATACTTTGCATGCTGCAATGCTCCATATTTGCTAATAGAAACCAAAGAAGGAGGCCATGAAAGTGTGCTAGTCTAAGTTCAACTGTTGCATCCCAATTTTGAAGAGTTATTCCATTTTTGTAAAATTTTCAGCTAAAGGGAGGTCCAAACATCTTAATCTTGGTCTCCCTAGGTTTCAATTTCTTGTTTTAGAATATAGAGAATGAATAATCTGTCCAAACAGCTTAATATTGGCAGATTCTTAGATAGGTAGAGAAACAAGGGTGCTCAAAAGCCTAATCTGAGCCCCTGGAAGAAATAAGTGCAGATATAGATAGGAGGACAGTGCAAAAGAAAAAGTTGAAAAGCTGGGTCTCCAAGTCTAAGTGCACCCAAACCAAAAGAAGAAAAAATGTTAGGTAAGTAGGTTGGGTAGGTAGTTTTGGTGGTTGAAGAATCAATGATTGTGATCAATTTTTGTGTTTTCAAGTGTTGTATCTATTCAAATAAGTATTGCAAGGCAAGAAACTGCATGGAGGAGTTCACGCGAGGCATGACTAAATTACCCTTCTTCCTCTTCCCTAAATCATTTACTAACATCCCCTAAAGAGGTCAAGATCTGCTTGATATCTCTTAGTTTCATCATGTTCCATATCATTTGCCTTGGTAAAGATCTGCTTTACTCAAGGAGGGTCCATACTTTCTCTACAAAGGACTATCTCCCCTTTAAAGCCTAATTTATCTGAGACTTAGTGCTTTCTTGTCATCGTCATATTAACACCTGACATTATTATGTAAATCCCTATCTATTTCCTTTCCCCCTACTAAAACTATGGTAATAATTCCCCTATGTAAATATCCCCTTGGGAATTATTAAGTTCACCTGGATCTTAGTAAGAACACTTGTCTCTGCATAAATTTCCCCTCCGAGGTGTTTAGACTCCTTCCAAAACACAAAAAACCCCTTCCAAATGCATTAACCAACCTGCACGCATTGCATTTTTGGGATTTATTAATGCTTGATTGATAAATAACCAAAGCGCCGAAACATATTAATCCTTAACCTAAAGTCAAAACCCACCCGTGGCCGCAAATATTAAAGTTTATCGCACGCGCACTTTTATTAAAACCCGTGCATCTTCCCCTCCCGTCCAACGTCGGATCAGCCCTCCTAGATCCGACGGCCCTCATCCATATCGGGCGCCCTTTTGTGATGCTTAGTTAGCACCCGATGGCCGACGGTTTCACCGTCGTACACTGGGACAGTTGGCGGCATCCCAGTGCATCGGGCCGCCCTAAAAAATACCACCTTCGTACCAAAGGCGGTCCGATGCAAACCAAAAACCCCCCTCCCCTTGCGTAACGTGGGCACTGTGTCACCCTGCCACATCGCCTCCACCTCACCCCTCACCTGCCTTCACCCTACTACCGTGTCCTTGCCATGTCACCCTGCGTACTGCCACGTCATCATTCTGATGTCATCATGCTGATGTCACATCTGTACAAGGGGGTCCCACTGCTAACGTCATCCGCAGTACCGCTAACATCATGCTGACGTCAGCAGCTGAAAAAAATGCGCAAGTGCAAAATCTAAGCTTCGAAGCCCCGGATCAAAATTCTGAGGCCGTTTTCGAAATTATGAGACATCGCTACGGGAAATGGGCCATATTGGGGAATCGTTAGGGAATATTTTGATTCCTCAGCCATAATTGTGCTGAAAAGGGCAGAAAGGGCCCAATTTTGCGAATTCTAACGTATCAGAAGACAGAGAGGGACCCGGTTCAGACATTTAAGACTATCAGAGCAGATGTGAAGCCAAAAACCATGTCAAAGAGTATCAGTGTTGCGGCGAAGTGTATCAGTGTTGCGGCGAAGTGTATCAGTGAAGATTTTCTCAGGGCTCGAGGTGAATGAAACATTAAAAGAAAGCCTTGAAAGTCAAGAAGCAGTTAAGGAACCATTCAAAGCTCATCATCACGATGACTGCACATTAAAACTCACATGAAATCAATGGATCAAAACCCAAGGCACAGTTATTGTAGAAACACTGCACCAGGTCACCAAAGACACCGTATTAACTCATTTTGATCCAGCTACCTCTGGCGCAGCCCAAAGGATATTTTCTTGCATTTAATTCCAGCACAGGTTTAGGTTTAAAAGCTTTCCCACAGACCTGTTTAGGTCAGTTGTAATAAATACTTTTAGATATTTTACCTATATATACCACCCTGAAAAATGTAGTGAGAGTTGAGCTTTGTTGCTTTAATGTTCTGCTCGAGGAGAGACTCTCACTGTATATGTGATAATTTCTATAATCAAAGATTGCTTAATAGCTCGGAGAATGAACTGTGTACTCTGTTTAATTGGCTGAAGAGTAACTATGGAATTCTTGTGCTTCTACATGGTTCAATAAGTGTTCCTTAACTTTGTTTAGTTTTTATGTTTGTTTTATCATCTATGTTCCACCATCTAAAATTACAGAAAGGAATAATAGTTTAGGATTTGCTTGGGAGCACCCTATGCTCAATTTCTGTGATTTCTACATGTTTTCATCAGGAATAGTTATGAATATGCATACTTAAATGATCATGTTTACACTATTTCTTTCACATATGAATGTTAGTTAGGAATTCTTAACTGCTCCTAGATAACCATTCATTCACTTCCCTTCTCTATTAGCTGATGAAAGATTCTTAATTGCCTTCCATCTCTGACTTTCATCCCATCTTTTCAGCAATCAGTATTGTCTCATGTGTAGCTATCCTGCTCTATAATCCTCTTGCGACCAAGAAAACGCAACAGCAAGCCTTAATCCATGACACCATGCCCAATGGTTTGAAATTTATCACACTATACCTTGCCTCTATGCTTGAATGCAGCTTCCTTCCATTCAAACTCCATCCAAACTTAAACAAAACCCTTTGAACCCAATAACTAGCCTAAAATCATCATCAGCAAAGCTAAATCATTAAGAGAGAGCCCTCTTTGATTACAGGTGGGCTAGAACCTCTAATCCAAAGATTGGTTTGTGGTTACCTCGGCCGTATCCCTTCAGGAGCTTAGGGACAACCTGAGTGTTAACAGATTCCTCATCCTTCTTCAAATTCACCAAGGGTGAAGTCGAAGCAGATAATATTATCATAATTGCGCAACGGAATATGGCCTACCTAAAGATAACTTCATTGGAAGACTGGATCTCAGGGTGGAAGGAAAGGCAGATAACTCGTTCGACCATTATGCGAAGGAGTTTTCGAATGGCAGGGACACATCACTTGATGATGATAACAATCATCCTAGGGACATCTTCAATGATTAACAGAATGACAGGTAATGCAAGTCATCAAGGAAATGGCCGACTCTTCATAGAAAGAAAGGAACCCAAGGTATCAAGAATCAAATGTTGTCTATGATAAGATAAAGAAGCATTATCTTGTGTTGGCCCTATCCTTCAAATTCTTTGGGAATCTGGCTTATAGATTACACTCTTCAAGGCACTTCATCGGATAGATGGGTACACTCTCTAATTTGGTAGAGATGGAAACAATCGTGTGATTATACTTGCGACCGATGCCACCTATCTCGGAAAGGGTGTAGGGAATGTTAACTCTCAACTGAATAAGGGTAACTTGATTCATTTACAAAATCTCTTTTATGTACCTAATTGTAAGAAGAACCTGGTGTCCATCTCGGAAATGGAATTCAAAGGTTTCAGGGTGGCTTTCATCGATGGAAAGGTACGTGTTAAAAAATATAATTTTCAAATATTCTTTTCCTCATGGGTTCAGGGTTGGCAATTTGTATCAAGTTGCAGGATGGTCAATTAGGGATCATGTCAATTAACATATTGCATCTATAACATCGAAGGTCTACCTATGGGGCCCTACCTGATGTGAGTCAAATGGTGATAGGGATGTATGAATTCGAGTAGAGCATGAAGGTACACGACTGAGATGTACCGAAGGAAAATCTTATAAGGGTACCATTCCCCTCATGCAGCAGGTCCACAGGTTTGGAACAACTCGAGGAGTTTGAGATTCATGATCGGGAATCTCATGTATACAGATGGAGGAAAGCCCTCTATGGCTTGAAGCAAAACACCCCGAGCATAGTATGAGAGGATTGATAGTTGTCTGATGAAGTTGAATTCACTAGGAGTGAAACTGATCCAAACCATTACTCGAAGGTTGTGGATGACAGACCTCTCATACCAGCACCTTATGAGGACGACCTATTTCTGACAGGTGCAAACACTCTGATTTGCAGAAGTAAGAGGGAGTTGGATTTCGGATGTGGAATGATAAACTGCAAACTTGTGACTACCTCAAGGATCTTAACTTTTAGAAGTTATATGGTAGTGATGTCAGACCAGATTTGGGAAATGCCTTTGAGTTTCATAAACTCATTCATGTTGATGTTCTTAGTGAACTTTCATCCAGACATATGTTTTCCAGTTAGCATGGTGAGCTCATAATTGGTTGAGCCTCAATGGATTGGTGCCAAGAATATTCTAAGATATCTTCGGGGCATAATCTCTCATGGATTGAGATACACTGCTGGAAATATGAAACCGCATGAATATTCGAATGCTAACTGGGCAGGTAGCGTGCAGGATCACTAGAGCACTTCTCAGTGCTGGTTCTCTTTGGATTCTACTTCGATATCATGGATGAGAAGGAATTAGGAGTCAGTTGCTATAAGCACCGTCGAGACCGAATACATAGCTATGAGTATGATCTCGTGTGAAGCTGCATGGCTGCAGAAGATCTTAAGTGAGCTATCTGTACACATGATGAATACCACTATTATTCCATGTGACATCCAGAGGGGGAATTTGATTATTGAGGAATCCTGTATTCGATGATTTCTCCAGTAGATAGACATCAGATACTACCTTATCTGCGATATGGTAAGTCGATAAGTGAGGAGGCTCCATCACCTTGAGACTGATGTACAGGTCGCAAGCATTTTGTCAAAGCCCTGGGGAATGTCAAATCTGTGACTTTCTCGAATGACTTGGATTCATTGAGAGACCTTCTTATAAGGGTCCTGCATGTTGCATGCATTGAGCTCTGGGAGCTTTGGGGGGCGTGGGGTACTTACTGGAGAAACATACGACCACAGGGCGACTCACCCTCCCCTGGTGGTGCACTATGGAATAGGATGATTAGTTCTCGTGTGGGCCAGGATGATTTGTTCTCTGTGGCGACTATGGAATAGGATGATTAGTTCTCCTGTGGGCCAGGATGATTTGTTCTCTGTGGCAACTGTGGAAAATGATGATTAGTTCTCGTGTGGGCCAGGATGATTAGTTCTCTGTGGCATCCACTGACAAGATGATTCGTTCTCCTGTGGATAGGATGATTAGTTCTCCTGTCGTGGCATCCTACCCATGTAATATGGGAGTCATGGGAAATACCTCTCATCTGATCAATCAGTAGGGAAATGAGGATAGGGACCATAATCATACTATCAATGGATGCATCGTTGTATCTACCATACTCCCTATGCTAGGATGACCTCCATTGATCTAGGATTAGTATGAGTGGTTTGAGACACTCTCCTATGACATTGATCTGGGATCAATGAAACTTATATGGGATCAGTACGAGTGGTTTGAAACACTCTCTTGTGACATTGATTTGGGATCAATGAAACTGATTTGGGATCAGTATGAGTGGTTTGAGAGACTCTCTTCTGACATTGATTTGGGATCAATGAAACTGATCTAGGATCAGTATGAGTGGTTTGAGACACTCTCTTGTAATATTGATATGGGATCAATAAAACTGACTTCGGGTCAATACGAGTGATGTGACACACTCTCTTTAGATGAAACTGACTTTGGGTCAGTAGAGAATGGTATGAGACATTCTCGATCAATTCTTCTTCATGGTTCAGCAAAGCAGAGCTCAGCGGATGAAAGCAGAGTAGAGCAGAGTAGGGCTCAGTAGGTCAGAGCAAAGCAGAGTAGTGCAAGGCACTGATGGCAGAGATAGTACAGTCAGACATATGGATCAACGGATGGAGTTCTCCCTAGTTGAGAGGGAGTGTTAAAATTGGAAACTAGGGCCAAAATCCACGTGGGTCATCTTACTTATAGTAGTTCATGTTTTTCTTGGATCCCTCTCATCAAGAGGTGTAGGATTGATCTAAAGATCATCCAATTCCGATAGGTATTCATGGAGTTATGAATTTATTTGCGTTATAAGACAATTCGTCAATGTTGACCTGCAACCAAATAAACCCCACATGTGCTCAATGTTTTACTATAAATAGAAGTGGCCTTAAATTCATTTCAACACACTCAGGATCTCTTCCTCTCTCTACTTGTCTTTGGGTTTTAGTAGGAGGAGAGATCCTAAGCAATAACGTTTCCCTAATCTAGAGGGTAGAAAGCCGGAAAAGCTGAAAAAGATGAAACTACTAGAAGAGCCGGAAATGCCGGAAACACTGGAACTGCAAGAAAAGTCAGAACTACTAGAAGGGCACAACTGTTGGAAAAGATAGAACTTCCAAAAAAGCTAAAATTACCAAAAAATCTAGGACTACTAGAAAATATGAAAAATCTGGAACTGCAAGAAAAGCGAGAACTGCCGAAAAAGCTGGAAACGCTGAAAAAGCGAGAACTGCCGGAAAAGCTGGAAATGCCGGAAAAGTCAGAACTGCCAGAAAAGCCGGAAAAGATGGAAATGCCAAAACTACTAGAACTACTGGAAAAGCCAAAACTATCAGAAAAGCTAGAACTGCTGGGACTACCAGAACTGTTGTGAACAACTGGAACTGTCAAAACTACCAGCAACAGCTGGAACTACCAGAACTAGCGGGAACTGCCAAAATAGCTGGAGCATCTGTCTGCGAAGGAGAGCAGCATTCTGGGGACAACGAGCAAGCAAAGTGCAGCCAACACATAGGTCAAGATGGCAACATGGTGTAACAATGGAACACAATGTAGTACAGTGATGGGTAAAATCATGATTAATGAACCGTGATGAGATGCAACATAGTGATGTTGGGTGCAACATGGTGCAACGTGGTGAGGTGTATCATGATGACAAAATGCAAGACAATGATAGGTGACAGAATCACCTTGGATATTTACTTGAATCAATATGTCTTCAACTGATCTCATGTATCATCTTATTAGAGATGATCTATGCTCTTATCCAGATAAGTCAAAGTGATGATTTATGTTGTAAACGTACTATCTCTCTCTCTCTCTTTGCTGAACTATTAAAGAACATATAAGAAGAATTGATCAAGGGTTTCCCCAAATTAGGGTTTATCCCTGGCTAGTGCGACATCTTGTGTCCTCTTGTCTTGGCTTGTCTTCTCCGATTTAGGTTTATGTTCCATCTGTAGTTTACTTTAATGCTTATGTGATTGTTAATCTAGAAAAGATATGGAGGTAACTATGAAAATTGAAATAAATTGCTAATAATATGATACGGAGCGATGGCGATGGTTAGGGTTTGCTTGTGCAGGGTTCGCGCTACTGCCGTTTCGGCCCCCAAATCAGGCTCAGGACCTGAACGCGATCCAGGGTATGGGCTATCAGTTAACGATGAAGGGAAGCTGAGGGCGCCTTTAGCGAAATGGTTCTCTTTGCTTCAAAAGCACCCAGATCAGGGCGGCTGCTTCCCTAAAGGGTCTTCGGTCAGATGGATGCTGTTAACCCTGGAATGGGATCAAAACACAGCTCTGCAACGTGAATGCGTGACGGGGGCTCAAACAGAAACACCCATCTCTGCGTGGATCCACGAGGAGGGTTTTCTGTGGCGGTATAACGAAAAACCAAGCTACGATTTCGAACAAGGAAGCCGTCGGAAAGCTTGGTGGTTAGGGATCAGGGCTCGTCAAACCCAGATCGCTAGGAAAACCGGCTGGCGGGTACTGCATGTTGCAGATCTGCTTTCCCCCATATCGCATGGACCCAATCTTGGTAGTTTCGACTTGGATCTGTTGGATACCTATACCAATAGGTTTCATATTTCATGATTGACAAATTTCAAGTGCCAAATATGCTCCACTTTGCTGCCACAAAGGTTCCATATTTACAAGAAAAGAGAAGGTGTATATAGGCCTGCATATTCACAAAAGTCTATGGGTGACCCAACAGTCTAATCTGGATCATGCCATGTTTTCAATTTATGTTGTAGAATAGAGAAAGAAATCTGTCCAAACTGTTTAATCTTGGCAGATCAGTAGCTAGGTAGAGAAAC
>APFE030387479.1:11632-32370 GCA_000404065.3 Pinus taeda
CATCGCCCCCCAGACATAACCGAATTCCGCTCAGAGCTCTATCATCCATCTCATCCCATTCATCCTCCGTCATGGAAGGAGGCCTTTTGTTTTTCCCCAACAGTGCTTTCGCCACAGCTTGTTGAACCAGCAGATCGTGCATCTTCACCTTCCAGATCTCAAAATTATTCTTGCCATTAAATTTTTCAATTTCAAAACGGGCACTTTGTGTTTTGGCCATCTTATCAAAGAATCTCCAATTTCAATTTGAAATGCCAACAATTTAAAAAACAAAAAATTGCCTATGCCTTTAAAGCAAAAAACAACTGCGGTTTGCACTTCACAAAAAAAATTCCTTCCTATGCCTTTGTACTTATGCCATAAAAAAAACTGTCTTTTGCACTTCACAAACAAAAAATTCTACCTATGTCTCTGTAGATATATGCGCCCTGGACTTTTAATGCTGATCAGTTTTAACACTTAACCCGTGAGGTTCAATGCCACTCACGCAGAAATTGGGTGGTTTTGTTAAAACAATAGTCCTCGGTTGCAATCAAAGGGACAATTCAATGAGCTACTCGATCCACTGAAAATTTTAACATTGCTAATTGTTCTTTGCCTGGCAATAAACGAAGTTGTGAACTATAAACAGTACAGTTCGATTTTCCTCTTTCCAACAATACTGCACACTGTTTTTAATCAACATATATCCACCATGTTTAAAAAAAAAAAAAAAACACATCCACGCAGGTTTCAATGTAATTGCATCTCCACCCAATTTACAAATATATGTCCACGTATATTCACACCTTTTAAAGCCACGCTGGTTATAAATATCCCCATGCTGGTTATCAATATACCGTCTATAAATATACCCACGCTGGTTATAACTTCATCGCCACACAGTGTTTTTTTTTTTGTTTTTAAAACAAATGTACAACGCACCTTTTTAAATGTGTATTACAGCGTTGGAATTTTGTGCACCAGGCACAACTCCATGCTCTTGCGCTCCACCTACAGCACGCTCCAGCACAATCAGCGCTCCAACACGATTTGTTCAGCAGACATACGCTGCACCTCCAGCACGATTTGTTCAGCAGACATACGCTCCCTGAGCCACGCAGCACCTCCAGGCAGCAATCACCAGTAACCAAACCAACTCCACTAGTATCAGCAGTCACGCACAGCGCCTCCAGTCAGCTTCTCCAGGCACCTCACCTCCAACAAGCTCTGATACCAATTGTTGGATCAGGTGCACAGCGAACTTAATTAAACACACAGCAGGAAAAATGAACAAGCACATAAGACAGAACTTTTATCGTGGTTCACCCAACCAATCTGGGCTACGTCCACCAAACATAGGCATCAGGAATATATTAATCAAATTGGAGATTACATCAAGAAATCCTCACACACTCTTAGCAAATCATCAGAATGATTGCCTGTTATATAGCATAGAGAATCTAACAGCCTCATAACTCCCTCACATCAAATATAGGAAGCATTAACTCCCTCCCAACAACCTGGAGCTAATCTAGGAGCTGAATCCCTATTGTTGTCATCCTTCAGATATTTTTGCCTATTTGACTAAAACAGAAAATATCAACATAGGGTTCGACTCCCATTTAACTCTCATTTAGCTTTGCCGAGGAAGGGTTGCTTGTGCGCTGACAACAGACTCACATGTTCTATTACTGGCAGATTTTTTCGACTAAGGGCTCAAATCTCGTTTCCTTTTGTGGAGGAAGGGTTGTCTGGGGCTCACAGGTTCGATTGTGTTTTTTAGATTCAGCTCATTAATTGAAATTCACTCTATCATGCTAGCCTGATATTCTCATATGCTCAACAGTAGAGCTTCCTCATCACACATGGCTTTAACTTCTCAATAGAAATGAATTCTAACTCCTCAGAACTTATAACACTCAAGTTGCAAGAAAGAAGTATTCAAGCGAGAGTATTGCTTCAACAATGAATTCAAACTCCTGAGAACTTGTAACACTTAGGTTGCAAGAAAGAAGTATTCAAAAAAGAGTATTGCTTCAGCAACTTGACTTGATGACTTTTAAAGCAACATTCCAAGCAGAGGAGAAGGCACTCGAGGTAATATGTATATAAGACTCAGCACCGGTAGCTTTCCTTCCTAAAGGGGCGTATTTCTTGTGATAAATTTTCCATAGGTATGTTTGGTACAAAGCTTCTAGTTGGCTGGTCATGGCCAAATGCTGTTGGAATCCACGGTTTCAGTTTCATCAGCATCAGAGCAAGTTACAGTTGACCACTCCAGAGGAAAAGGCATAATTGTCCAATTTTTCCTTCCCCGGTCCCTTTTTTGGGCTCCTCCTTCTCCCTCCTTCAGGATCGTCTTTGGCTTATTTTCCCATACCATAAAGACAAAAAAAAGGTAAGGAACGAAACCGTTGCGTCAGGCAAGGGTGTGCGAATCGAACTCCCAAGATGGAGGAGGTTAGGAGCATCATAAATCCAATCTCAAATAATTTATAAATAGGCATTACTTTCTCCATTAGCTTGATTTATCCTAACTTTATCATGAGAAAAATCGACTCAACCTATCGAAACTGAGTAAACTAAGTCAGCTATCTCGGACAATTATGTCTTATATATTTATACTTGTGATCATCAAATAAAATAAAAATATAAATGTAATTTGTATTATTTGTAATCACTATCTCTACTTTTCTATTTTTTCTAATATTAATATTATTGTCGAACCTAATATTATTATTATCAAACCTACTATTTAGAACATAATAATATTATTATTATTAAATGGACGGAGGCTCCGCAGCCATCACACGGTGATAAATTGCGGGCTAACTGAACGAACTAACATGACTAAAAGAAGTATTCCATTCGAGTTTGATCCACGGGCCAGTAATGGAATATAATATTTCTTTAACCATATGCAATTTGAGACATATTATCAGGATAGCACAAACATGCTGCAACAAGGAATCTAAATACATATTTTAATACGGAGTTGTTTATAATGTGATTTTTTGGAGATTTCGGTGACGGAATCCGGCGGAGGAAATTGAGGTTAAATCTTCATTTGTTGCAGTTAAAATGGTTTTTTAACTGCATATTTGGATTCACCACCCTGAAAAACCCATAGGGCACTTTGATTGTGCAGAAACTAACTATCAAACTTGCAATTCCAATAAATTGCTGCCAGATTTTGACGGGAAAAACCCACCAGAAAAACTTCCAAAAAAATCTCATTATAAACCAATGCTTTTAATACACCCTTCAGTTTTTGATAATTATTCAAAGAAATTTAAACCAGTAACCTATAACAATGTTGACGAGAAGCTTTGATGTGCCCACATGTAAAGGACACCGATAGAAATAATTATGTCACACATTTTTAATTATGTCATGGTCCGACTATTTATAGATCTATTTCCAAGACCTATAAACAGTGGCTGTCGCCACTTGATATCAACACGGTCCCGGTTCATAACGGAGCAATCCATCGCCAAATTCGAAGAAAAGAAGTCCCTAAAACGCGTTGAGGGAGGCACAAATTTCGTTGCCCTTTTATCCAATTTTATATCCCTTACACAACTGATTTGATTGCTGACATGACTTCATCTAATACCTTTTGAAAGGGCTTCCAAATTAATGAATGCGGTTTCGATAAATTCACGTGCATCAAAAGGGCAAATCGGTGCACCTGATTTGACTGCTGACATGAATTCATCTAATCCCTTTTGAAAGGGCTTCCAAATTACTGAATGCGGTTTCGATAAATTCACCTGCACCTGTAGAACAACTCAACTCCGGTTTCGTGGTTAATTATTGTGTTGCCGACAGAATTATCATCTGCCATGTGCAAAGCGGATGTAGAAAGAGTTTACTTATTGTGTTACAGAAAACAATTACCATCGGCGCAAGTGCAAAGTCTTTGCTGAATTTGAAAATTGTTTATTACGGCGAAGCGTAAAGTGTTTTGGCATCCATTATACAAATGGACATTACCGAAATATATGAAATAAAATGTATGGGACGATAAAATCAAATCTTTAGGTGCCTAAACATGTAATGTTTGGTAATTTTTATTTGAACATCTAAGCCGTTTATGAATTTTCAAAATATATTTTAAATCTACAATAATCCACCATTGTAATTAACCAAACCAAAAAAAATTCATGTGTAGTCAGTAGAGTTAGCTACTATATGGCCAATCAAACCATTCGGAATCGAAAGAGTACAGCTCCTAAACAAATAAAACAAGCCTTTTCGACTTCAGGATGCTACATATTTTATACGATTTTTCCAATAATTTCGAAACCTAATCTGAATTTACACATCTCACTTCAACATCGCAGAATACGTTTTGTTTAAGCAAAATCGCATCACAATTTAGTTTATTGGTTTTTGTCGGTAGCCAATTACCAATAAACAACGAAATAAAAAAATTGTTGGTAAACCTTAATTGGCCTTCCTGCAGTTCTTGCGGATTTGTCCGCTGGTACCAGTGAGAGGAGAAATATTCCCCATTTTCACCATGGCAGCTGCAAAGTCCGTAAAGAAGGTGTTTTGATTAGAGCTGTAGGTGGTGACTTGAGAATTTGTAGAGCCTCCGCTAAACAGTTGCTGATCGGAGTGCAGAAGTCCCTTTTGGCTTCTCAAATCAGTGTAATACTTGTTGTCAAATGTGGTAGGCGTGGCCAGATCTAAGGGCGAGAGGGTGTTGTCGCCACCAGCGCTTGGGCAGTTTGACTTCACCGACGTAGCGAAGGAAGTGTCAATGCTGGATTCGTTGTAGACTCGAGCTCTGAATGTGGTGCACCGCGCTTGGCCAATTGTATGAGCACCTATAACATAAATAAGATTACCAGAAGATAATTATTATTAAATTTGAAAATGGTGCAATATGACACCTTAGAATCAATCATTTGATGGCACGGAATTTGTGGCGTGAGTAATGGAGTACCCGAGAGTGCAACGAGGTCCTTGGTAGAAAGACCGTGGGCTGTAAACGATGAGATGAGGGTGCTGAGATTGGAAGCCGGAGACGGAATGTTGTTGTTTGCGGCGCTTAAACTCGCAGTCGTCGAGTCTCGCCTTCCCAGAAGTACTGTCCATGTTGGGCCTCCAAGCTGCCAAATTGTAACCACAAACAGTGAACAATGTTGTTTCTTCCCAATTCCTCCAACAAAAGATAAGATATTGTATTTACGAATAATTAAATAAATGGTGAAGAGAAGGGGGGAAATAATACTTGGACGACTGAATCGTGAGCAGCAATGGCGAGAATGTCGGCACATGACACGACACCACTGCAGGCTGCCTCAACTTGAGTCTTGATGGTGTCTATTACGTCGAAACCTCTCACAGAATTAGCGTTTGGCCCTGCAGTCTTTTCTCCGGTGAACGTTGAGTTATCATCCAACAATATCGAGCCATCGCAGCCCTGCAATAAACAGAAACCAAAATTAAACATCACGGATCAAACAAGAAGGACGGAGATGTGTTTATTTAAGCGCCAAATGTGGATATATCCGAGCCAGCTTATGATCAGTTAAATGAAATTCTGGGTTTGATTTCTTACATTAACGAAGCAGTCGTGGAAGTGAAGGCGGAGCAAGGACGCCCCCATCCGTTTCTCATTGTTGACGGCTTTGGTCACTGCGGCTTTCACTATCGAGAGCGCCGTCGGGCACACTTTGCTGTAAAATGTTGAGGTCAGCTGCCCATGCGCAGCGTTATTAATAGAGCTTATACACAGCACAAACACAACAATGTATACGAGAGCCTTCATGACTAGAAAAATTAGCTGCTAAGCAGGAAAGGAAAAATGGACGATAAGGGAATGGAATTGAATTGAATGTAGGAAGACGGTGTGCGGAATGTTGGAGTGACTGCAGGTTTATATAGTGGCAGGTTTATTAGAAGGGCTCATTGTCAACGTAAATGACAGCTATCAAAATGGACAAAATAATATTGGAATGGCGGTGGAGATGAAGATGGTTGCGTGGGGCTGAAAAGATTCCAAGGGCGGGTGTGCAACGCGTTAAAATGTGCCGAAATTTCGATTTGATGTGTGTGACCCACGCGCAATTACCGATCAGAATCCGTGACTTTTAGTACGCTTCAGAAGGCGCGTGACCTAATTAAGAATAAATGGTCGAAGGAAAGTTTGCATTAACCACTCGGTATCGGAACCTTCCGGTGTCTTGCCGCAGAATTGGGTGCCAAGCATGAATGTGATTTTAAGTGTTTCAGTCAGTATAAGCGTTTGGCTTATTTATTTTAAATTATAACATCTTTTCGTTGGGTGGCAAGGTTGGCTTATTTATTTTAAATTATAACATATTTTCGTTTTTCGTTGGGTGGGAACAGGCATGGAATTTCAATTTTTTTTGCCCGTCAAATTTTAAGTTTTTGTATTTTTTTTTTATTTTTGTTTTAGGTTTTAACTAAATATGTGAGTGTTAAGGAAAACTCTATTTTAATTTGTAAATTTATTCTACAACACACAATAAGTCATCAAATTGGACGCTGATCATCACTATTATTTATAATGATTCTTGTTATATTGAAATTGCAGATTTGTAGTCTATCACATTTATAGCTCAGATTTATGACGGGACCATTTAAACAATAAAATCTTTGCAAAAAACTTACAATCCATGGACTATAAATAAATTATTTAGTGAGATTATAAATAAATCGTGGCTATAAACAATGATTATACTTCATTAAAAGTCAAACTTTCTCGAGAAACTACAATTTTTTTTATCAATAGGAATATCTCAATACATAGATCCTCTATTAAACATAAACTAGAAGAATTTTCAAAGCTCAAGAATCCTTCTTGACTTTGTATCTATCCATATCTCATATACTGCATGCCAATCAACATTAGATGATTCAGGTCCATTCAAAGATACTCTCATTAGAGCATCTAGTGTATCCAACCCAAGCCTCGATTTTCTAATGTCCTTGATGATGTTTTGCTTAGAAAATCCCCATAGACTCTTAGAAGCATCTGTTGCTGCTAAAGACTCACGATGAGCCACACAATGAACTGTAATAAGGTTTGGATTGTTCTTTCTAAAAAATGAAACAAAGCCATTTTCATGTCCAATCATCGCTGAGGCTCCATCTGTAGAAACAACTATCAAATATTTATATTGAAGGCCTCTAACATCTATTAATTGATTGACACTATCATATATTGTTTTTCATTTTCCATCTACTACATCTTTGAGCTTCATAAACTGCGAGATAGGTGGCCCAAGACCCTTTGAGTCTAAATATGCTACATAAATAACAAGGTGTTGCTCTAAGGTTCGATCAATGCTTTCATCAACCATCAATGAGAAGAAAGGACTTTCCAACATATTTTTTATTTGAATTACTTCAAGATGTTTTGATATGCAATATATAAAATCATTTGTAGACTTACGATTAGTGTATGAAGAGTACTCTTGAGACTTTGACATATTTGAAGTTTTTGCATCCATTAGAAATTTGCAAAGCTTCTAATACTTTGATAGAGATAAATCTTCTTGACAAGTGAAATATGATATTTTAATTGTAGAAATCACTCTTTCCTTATTGGCATCTCTCACCTATCTAATATGATCTGGAATTGGTTTCATCTTTCCTTCTAATGCATTAATCCATCTTTCCTTAGCATCTTTATGCACCCGTGATTTTTCATGAGTAACAAGAGCATCATGTTGTAATGTGGTGCAACCATTCCCTAAACCCCATGGTCCATTCATCCTATACTTCTCACAATAGTTACACTTCATAGTTATTTTATCATCAAACCTCACATAATTCAACCAAACAAACTTATCTAACGATTCCATGCGAAATTGTCTTTTTGTTTGCACCTTCATTTCTGAATCATCACCAACCTTTTCTTCAACTTCATTTGTTTCTTCATCTACATATGTTCAAAAGAACTTCCAAAAATTTCATGTAATTGTTGTTCCACATGAGCATTATGGGTTTCTTCAAGTGTTTCTAAATTCTGTTGAGTCTTAGAAGTTTTCCCTTTTGTCCATCCATACATTTCCCCAATTGTAACTTGTATCTTTCTTTTTTGAGACATTTGTTGGTTTGTGACCACTTGTATAAAATATATATATGAAAACTAAAATTCATTAAATCAAAAGTGAATATAACAATGGACAACATTGTAGAATAAATAAGAAGAACATAAATATATCTGAAAATGAACTTCAGCCTGTTAAAATTTGCATCCCAAGTATGCAACACACCAAACAGAGACTCCAACACTATCAATTTATATATTAAATAGCATAAAATTTATATATTAAACAGTATAAAATTTATATATTAAACCGTATAAACAGTAATTTAAAAAGATTCAGAAAGATCTTAGGGCATTGAGTCAATTTATATATTGAACCGTATAAATCTGGAGTACAACAATCCTCCACTAAAAACACATAAAAATAAAAAAATCTTGGTGTCGTCACAGGCTCCACGCTTTACATTAAAGCGAACGAGGTGTGGGAAGTTGGGAACTTTAAAGGTCATAAATTATAATACGCGAGTACCCATAACATAATTTTGTCTCTGGTCTATATCAAAACAAAATTAATATTACCAATTAGAATATATTGGTATCTATATATACCAGTACATATAATAACTTCACGACTACCCAATTTCTATTGTTTAGTATATATTCCAATATATTCATACCGACTTAATTTCACGGTTATTAAATTCAGCATTCTTGTCTGACTCCATTAAATGCTCATCCCTAATTAATTTCACGACAATTAAATTCAATTTTCTTCTCTTACTTCATTGGTCGGGGAGGACAAGAACTCGCCGTAAAATTTATTAACAAACCAAAAATTTTATATTCATCTTCGGAAAGGTAATTCTTAATTTCAATGTTGAGATGGAATCTGAACTTCAACTTTACCTTAATGTAACTTAGTTTTATTCGTTTGGAACTTTAAAGGTCATAATAACATTTATCTATAGTTGTGGGCATTGGAAACCAACTCCATGTCTCCTTGCTTAGACTGTTAACGGCTATAGCCTATATCCATACATCTTCCAGATGTGAAGCACATGCAATCCCCCACACCTACACACTCAAACGAATCAAAATATGAATTCCTCTGAAAAACTTGGCACAATGATGAAGGCATCCTCGCAAATTGAAACCCTTTTATTTGAAAATTTTCTATTTTGCACTTGTTTTCATGGTGTTAATATTTAAGGAGTTTTTCAAGGTAATATGACAAAAAAAATCACCATATTTGGTAAATTGGTAGTCAACGCATATCTGTAATGGTTTGGTGCTTTATCCAAAAAGATTTTTACCGTTAAAATGTCATTGGCACATGATTACTCTGATTCATTCAGATTCGAGCATAGTTTGAAGAATTGTAGTCAGTTAAATGCGCAATGGCAGCCTACTTGGAAATTGGAAATGGTTGGCATTGGGTAGAGCCCACACATGTCATTTACATCAACAACAACAACATGTGACACACAATAACCAAGACTAAGAAACAACACACTATTAATATTTTGGATAAGATTCATGAAGTTCAAGAAACAAAGCACTAGTATTTGGGTATTCAAATACACTTTCTATTTTACTAATATTTGGGATAAAATTGATGAAGTTCAAGAAACAGAGCACTCGTATTTGGGTACTCAAATACAATTTATATTTTACAACATAAGGGAATTTAAAAAGAAGATTACCAAAAAATAGTTTTTTAATATTTGTTTCTGGACAGATGATATGCCTGCCTTATGTTTAGGTGGAACAATTCTACCTGTTAAATTTATTACATTAACTGTCGAGGCATGCATTCTTTTTACAAAATAGAATTTACTTACCCTGTTTGCTGGTTTTTTCTTTATAGCTTGACATCCACGTCTAAACTCCTCATTGTAATTGGTATCCAAGATCACTGGCAATCCTTAACAGGGAACCCTCTGATACCTAAAATTCCTTCCTTCACATCTACTTCTTCATAATGAGGAGGAAATATCTCCCGTAATTGTTGTACTGTGTCACGCATATATATATATAAACTAGCAAAATAATTTCTGAATCTCTGGAACTTGAGCTTCACCAGACTTTCCTAGGCACATACCAAGCATGAAATAAACGAATAGAAAATGAATTTAAATGTTTCTTTAAGCTATATCCCTAATGACGTAACCAATTTATGATCCATTGGAGGAACAAGCACTAGCAGATTGTAGTAAATTGCAATTTGCAAATTGCAAGTCTCATCAGATTAAATTTGAGCGGCTATGAGCGGTGGATTGTAGTTGGATAATCAATGGTAAGTACTAGGTAGTACGCAGTGGGATGGTGATGCATTTAAAGGCTTTTGTTTTAAACTGTATAACGTGTTGTGTACCAGTACTACTACTGGTCCAATGGTCCTAGACTCCCATACTCCCAGTGTCTAGACCCCTAAGAAATAAGGTATTCTAAATTTTTACATTTAAACAACTGAAACAGATGTCGTTTTGGCGATTTGCAGGGGTGTATCACACGTCATATTTGACGTGGAATTTTTTCCTGCTCTTGTCAAATATGTTCTTCAACCAAAAATACATCCTGTGGGACGTCAAGTTCCAGGGCTGGGTGGGAAGGTGTTTTTTCTAAGCTCATGATCAGTACAAGTTGTGTGCTGGTGTTCTCATTGACAAGCCAATTAGGACCATTGGCTCATAATTGCATAGATGTGAACATGTCACTTTTTAATGTTGTGTGAGTGAAGGAGGGTTAAAATCTACAGGCAAAGTTACCATTAAGAAACATCGACTTAAGATTATAGTGTTAAAAGGTCTTGAGTTAAAATTAAGTTATGATTTAAAGATAAGGGGTCATGATTAAGAGTGTGAACGAAGTATTGGTAAGAGTAAGATTAAGCTGATTTGTATTATATGAAAAAATATAATGTAAAATTGTTTCGGTATGTTTATTCGTTTTGTCCGAGTAAAAAAATTTAAATTGATAAAAAAACTTATTAAATACTATTTGCTAGACTTGAGAGCCTTCGAATCATCATTTTTCACAAAATTATTATTATTAAACATAACAACAATTGTTATGAATAAATTCTATTCACTAGGGAAATTCAACTGAATTGTAATTAGTGGACCTTTCTTCTCACCGAGTCTATGAATTACTAATCAACAAGCTTATTTTCCATTTTTGTCATTTTGTTATCTAACTTTGTGATTTGCTTCTTTATATCATTTAGGCACAATAATATTTGAAACCCAATTTCTAGTATACTCTAAGACCTCTTCATTTTCTTTAAACATATGCTCAATTTTGGCTTTCCTCTTATCTTCCACAATTTCCCTTTCAATCACTAGAGGGGTATTTTTGTAACAAACATTTGTGGAGTGTTCTATTTTCCTCTAATATTGAGAGGTGGATGGAACATTGTTATTGCAACAACTTCTTTTAGCTCGAGTCATGTTTTCCCATAAGTAGATAGAATTGTACCAAATGACAACTAAAGGAAGAGTGTAGATTTCTTAATGAAGGTTAAGACTTGATATAGACATTTATAAGATATGGATAAGCTTATATACCGAAAGAGAGGGAATAACCTTGGGCTCACAACATGTCCAGAATAGGGCCCAGACCAACACTCGTTTCAAAGATAAGACAAGAAGACTCCAATTTTTGAGAAGAAAGTCGTGGATAATTCTAGAAAATATATAGGTGAGCTGAACCCTTCCAACTTCACCCAAGAGAAGCACCACATGCAGGACCAACCACTGTAGATGAGAACTTAGTTATGAATTAAGAAAGAATGAATATGCGAGCAAAAGATACCTTCACATGAATGCTCAACCGAGTCTAGTATCTTATCACCATGTTAGAGTTGGGATTGTATTTACAGCTTATCACCTAAGACAAAAACCAAACAATGTTTTCCCTAGTCAAGTGAGATCTTATAGTCTAAATATCCCAAGTTAATAAAATCCAAAAACCAGAGAGATTGATGAAAACCATTGGACCACTCAAAGAGGGCATTTTTGAAGCCAATTGCAAAATGAGGGTCTCCACCAAAGTAGATTATGCTAAATATAGGTAAAAGTAGAAAAACAAGAAACCAAGAGGAAACATTAGCTTGAAGTAAGGCTCACAAGTCCCTATTCCAATTAACGGTTGAATCATTGAATTTATAACTAAATTTAAGAAGCAACTGAAAACTACCAATCGATTTCCAATATAAGTGCTAGCATGTCCACAAAATAAAAAGGATGCGAATATGTTGAACGTTATGATTTAGAGAAAAGGAAAGTATTCATATTTTCCTACTTCCGTGTGGACCAAATTCCCATATGATGCTCCCTATTACTCCCAAGAGTGCTCTACTATCAGATATCCCTTAAGCACAATGATTCTCTCTTTAGTGGAGCATTACCAAAATATAGAGCCACACAAACACATAGTCCTTCTTCATCACCATTTCACAGTAGAGTGCTCTACTATCAGATATCCCTTAAGCACAATGATTCTCTCTTTAGTGGAGCATTACCAAAATATAGAGCCACACAAACACATAGTCCTTCTTCATCACCATTTCACCTACTCTGGATGGTGTATGTATATGTATTACATGGCTATGTGAGGTGTTACTAGGTAACCATCACCCTCTATTTAATTTGAGATTGGTGGATCATTGCAATTTTGAAGCCTCAGTGGATGGTCAACTATAGTGGGGGATATAAAATGTTATGAAGCCATTTCCAAATAGCATAAGTTGAGTATTTCTTAATTGAATTCAACCCATTGAATTTCAAATGGGTTGTTCTTTAGAGGACCTCATGCATTAGCTAAAATTTTCACTAGTTTGTTCCTTTTTGTTCTCACACGGGATGGAGTGGATACCAAAAATTGCATGAGGAGTGAATGAATTCTCTCTATTCTTCCCTCAAGTCTCTAATAATAATTAGAAACTTGTAGTGAGGAAATCCAATCATAATTTTTTTAACCATGCTAATAATAATAAATGAATATCCTTCTATGATTATATTATTGTTTCCATCTCAATTAGAAACATTTATTCCCTACTCCAATGCATATAGTTCAACTGAATTCTTGGAGTCAATACCCAATGAACTTGCACAACTATGAATAATCATACCTATGGTATCTTTAAAACCCCCTCCATAGCTAACCAACCCTCGATTTCCTTTGGAGGCCCCATTGAAATTTAATTTCAGGGTCCCTTGAATTGAGGATCTCCATAAGAGAGGATCTTTACGTTTGGTTTGAGGAATTTGAAGTGAAGAGAATTGTGTTGTGGGAGAAATACCAAGAGATTTCAGTATTTTAGTTTCCTATGAATTACAAGACAAATATTTTGGGGATCAGTGGATAAAATGGTTTCCTCGATGTTTTGGAAGGTTTTATTCTATACATGATCTACAAACGTCTCATTGTCTTTGAAAATTTTCTTGTTCCTCTCTATCAATATCTCATATAATTTTAATCATGGAAGTAATTTCCATGCTTGATATTGAACCTTACTTTTGGTACTATTTAGCCTTTATATTAAACTAGAATTTGGCCTTTAGAAACTCTCTATGCATCTATTTTCAACATTTTATCCTTATTTTGACCCAAGAGTCATAAAAAAGGTATTTGTATCGTTTTCTTTTAATTCATGAATTTTAGCAATTTATGTGTATTGAAAAGTGAGTTTTGCAAGGAAATAGTCTTTATGCTAATTACTCTTTTGTTGAGATCTAAGCACACAACCTAGGAAAAAATGGAAATGTGCGTTTTGTTCCCTCATATCAACATATGGATTTTTTCATATTATTTTGCTAAAAAGTGCCTTGCATGTGCGAGGTAAATGCAAGGTCAACATGCCTACTTTATTATAAAAAATAGCCAAATCTCAATCACACATGAATTTTCATGTTTTGGGGCATTCTAAAGGATGAATTTGATTTGAATAAATAGCTAACATCAGATTTAGACAACTATATAGAGGATTGATAGTGTTTTACTTTCATTTCATGTTATGCATATACCAAAAAATATGAATAATTTTAACAATAAGAGCCCAATTTCTAGATTTTTGAAATTTTGTTGAAGCTCTTGCCTCCCAAGAGGCTTGCTTAAGCTTTGTACTATTTTATCTCATTAATGTATGAATCCATACCTTTTTTTAGTTGATACTACTTGTATGTATAGTTTGAGGCTCGGAGGGCCCTTATTCTTAATCCTATGCATCATTGTTTTTTATGTAAATAATTGTTGTACCTTTTTTGTTGAGATATACTCTCTTAATTTTAGTTATATACTCTCCATTCATATTTTATAATAGATTTTCAATACTATTTTATTTTGTTTATATATTTATCATTCTGTCTTTCTTGTGTTATATATTTTTTTATGTTATATACTTTTAACTATGCATTAGTCATGGTTTTAGTTTTAATTTGTCTTTACTATAGTTTATTTATTGTAGTGTTAGTTTCATTTTATGAAAGTTTTATTTTTTTTGTTTACACTTGGAACTGATCTTGCTTGATGAGAGTAAGGACTGAGGAACCAATAGGGTATTGTGGGACATTAATAGATACTTGATCAACCATGCAGTTCTGATTGAGTTGTGTGCTTAGAATTTTTTTCTCAACCAATAACCTACATTAGTGAAAAGAGTATTGATGTGTGGGTATTTCTTAGGGCATAATTCTCCTCACAACATGATATTCTTGTTATGTAATATTTTGTAGTCTAGGTTGAAAAGATTAGTTACTTTTTTTACTAGATTGACTATTTAGAGTTTTTCAAAGTGCATTACCATAGTTTAGTAGAGAAAGAATCATATTTAAAAAGTAATTTGTAAACCTACAATGCATGGCATCTCACAAGTTTAACATTAAGAAGCACCTACTTAAGATTAGTATTAAAAGTTCATGAGTTAAAATTAAGTTATGATTTACAGATAAGGGGTCATGATTAAGAGTGTGAACGAGTATTGGTAAGACTAAGATTAAGATGATTTGTATTATATCAGAAAATACAATATAAAATTGTTTGGATATGTGTATTCGTTTTATCCGAGTAAAAAAATTGAAATTGATAAAAAAAAAAAACTTATTAAATAATATTTGCTAGACTTGAGAGCCTTCTTGGTCATCATTTATCACAAAATCATTACTATTAAATATAATAGCAATTGTCATGAAAAACCTCTACTCACTAGGGAAATCCAACTAGATTGTAATTAGTGGGCTTGTCTCCTCACCGAGTCTATCAATTACTAATCAACAAGCTTATTTTCCATTTTTATCATTTTGTTATCTAACTTTATGATTTGCTTCTTTACATCATCTAGGCACAATAACATTTCCTGTTGTTCTTCTAGTCATTCCACCAAGACTTTCCCATTATTGTTTTGAGTTACCAATACATATGAATTATTTTCATGTATTTGGTATTCATCATTCTTGAACTGCTTATGTTTGAAACCCAATTTCTAGTATACTCCAATACCATTTCATTTTGTATAAACCTATGCTCAATTTTCGCTTTCCTCTTATCTTCAAAATTTCCCTTTCAATCACTGGAGGGGTGTTGTTGTAATAAACATTTGTGGATTGTTCCATTTTCCTCTAAGATTGAGAGGTGCATGGCACATTGTTATTTTAGCAGCTCCGTTTAGCTCGAGGCATGCTTTTCCATAAGTAGACAAAATTGTACCAAATGACAACTAAAGAAAGAGTGTAGATTTGTCAATGAAGGATAAAACTTGATATAGACCTTTATAAGATATGACTAAGCTTATATACACAAAGAGAGGGAATAACATTAGGCTGACAGCATGTCCAGAATAGGGACCAAACTAACACCAACGTCAAAGATAGGACAAGAAGATTGAATTTTTTTTAGAAGAAAGCAATGGATAATTCTAGAAAATATAGACGCAAGCTGAACCCTTCCAACTTCACCTAAGAAAAGCACCAGATGCAGGACCAACTATTGAGTCCCAAACCTGCACTTCCCTATATACCCTTTCAGCCTTCTTTTTCCATTTACTTCATCCACCCAGCTGTCAAATCATTGCATATTAGTCTAAAAAGAGCTTATGGAATGGTTTCCTAACTATGTTTATGACTGTTGTTTGATTTAGATTTTTTGTTCAAACAACGGCGGAAACTTGTCACTTTCCGCAGCCAGCCCATGTTTCTACAACCATTTTGTTAAAGGCTATGCTATAGGTGTCCAATGGAGAAACCGGCCACATGGGAAAGATGCAAGTGACGTGTACATGGAGTGTGTCCCCTCAGTTTAGGAAAATCACTCATAAACGGTCATGGTCAACGACGGTCAAAGGAAGGGCCAAATGAGGACTTTTGTGGTGGCACGACTCTGTTTTTTCCCACGTGAAGGTTTGCGTGGCACGATCCTTAGTTTCTGGAGGTACTGGCACAACTGTAGATCAGCCCATGAACTGAATCGAGCAGTCACCACTCCATAGATTCAACTGTCATAATGACCATAACGCTAGATCTCAGGCCGTGGAGATTTATGTGTCTCTTGGCAGCATAAAATATAGGAATTAGTTGCAGCATTTTCACTTATAAATAATGCATTGATATACGCTGGATAGCTAGCTTTTTGGAGATGTAATTTTGACTGTTGTTATTAGCCCATTATACTGTACTTTACTTTGTTTTATTACAGCACTTTAATATATGAGAAGACAACATTCCTGAATTCGATTTGTGACTAAGTAATTGACTGGCCGAGGTTACAGAGGGCCCCTATACAATAAAGCTTTGTATAGTTTCTTACTTGATTTCATTTACTGTTTTTATAATCATTGCTTGTATATATATTGCGATGTTCTGATGTTCATTGCTGTCCATATTTCCTTTATGTTTCTTTTAATAACTGTTAGCTGATCAGTGCTTCTTTTACAGTTTTTTGCAGGTAGCCCGGGCAAATTTACATATTTTTGATAACTACTAACATGAGATCATCTTGTACTTTCTGCTGATTTTCATTTACTGAGTTTAATTCCAGCAGTGTCATTTCTTTCAAGTTTTTTCTTGCTTATTTACTTTTTTGCCACTTAGACATCATATTACTTCCCTGTTTATGATCTCCTTTCTATAGCCAAGCAACTCAATTAGTAAGGAATCAGAATATTAGTTGTTGTAGTATGATTTAGTTTTCTTTCCTGCAAGTTAGAGATTGAATTATGTCATTTACAAGAGTTGAAATATGAATGAGTAGTTAAATCTTAGTTTCCTTTTATGCAATTTAATTTCCTACAATTTAGATATCATATTACTCAGCTTGTTTATGATTACTTCCTATAGCCGGAGCGATTCGAAAGGTGAAGGGTCAGAATATGGGTTGAAGTAGTGTGATTTAGTTTGCTTTACTTTCAGTCTTTGAGTTGCTTTAAGTTCAGTTTTTATTCTCTTTTTCATACAACAGTAAGGATACCGGGCCATTGTCACTTGTTCACTGTTTTGGTGCATTTACTTCCTTTTGAGAATTGATTTCATTACAGTGAGTTTGGAAACCTTCTTTTTGAGAACTTTTAAGTTTGGAAAATCATTGTAGAAATCACCATTACCATCCATACTTAACTTTCAATTTTGCCATCTCACACTAGGGAATCCACAGAAGATAAACCCAAAAACAAACTAAAAAAAACTCAAAAACAACAAAAGACTAAGAAAACGGTTATCTTGCACATACATTACACTTCACTTCATCAGTTTACGAATCCGGGATTGACATTTTAAATAGAAATTTAGGACATACTAAATTGACCGAACATTTTGGCGCTGTTGCCGGGGAAGTTAAACTAGGTAGCCAATTTCTTAAAAAAAAATTCAAGGAAGGAAAATTGATAATCTCTCAGAGTATGCTCTCCTCTTGCACTTAGTGTGACCTGGAGGATCAGAAAAGAGAAAATTATTGGTTTAATAGTTTCTTGAGTATGCTCTCTTCTTGCACCTAGAGTGACCTAGAAGATCATAAAGAGAATTATTAGCCCGACTTGAAGAAAAATAAAAAAATGACATGCATAGAGCAAGAGATTCTAGGGGAAGGTTTTTAGCTAGAGCCAAGAGTTCGATTTTCACAACTCCATCTACTTCAAGGAATAGACAAGAGACACCTCCATCATCTCCAACGCATACTCCTAGCCTTAGGATTCCTGGAGTTCAAGAGGCAGTAGTTGCATTAGGAGACTCTCCCACACCATCCATCGAATCTGAATTAGGAAAAGATCCTTTCTTTCCTTCTATAGGGAGACACATTGTAATTGAAGAAGTAGAATCACCTGAGGAAGAAGAGGGAGAAATTCCTCCTCGTTCGCCATTAGTAGAGGAACGAGAGGACTCTGAAATCTCTGAGGAAGCTATCATGACAGAGGAGGTAGTTAACGGATTTGGTAGAGGTAGAGGTAGAGGAGGGGGAGGAGGAAATAATGGAGGAGGTAGAGGTAACAATGGGGGAAATAAGGATGGAGATAACTCATTCGGATTTCCTATAGTCGATGAGGATTCTCGAGCAACAATGAAAGATATTTCACCATATGTCCTCCCAAACTTTAATGGGTTAAGAAATGAGGATCCCGAAACATTTCTATTTGAGTTTGAGGTCGTGTGTCAAATTTATGATTATCTGGAAGACTCTCAAAAACTCAAACTATTTCCTTCAACATTGAAAGGAGCTGCTTTGAAATGGTTCATGGGATTACTCACCCAATCCATTAGGACTTGGAATGATATGAAACAAACATTTTTGGATAGATACCTAGATTATTGTATGCCTACCAATCATAAGGACGAGGTATTCAAAATGGTACAAAAAGAAGATGAAAACTTGGAGGATCTACTTGAAAGATTTTAGTATAACCTCAAAGGAGCAAAAATGAGTAACCTGAATGAAGAAACCTTGAAAGCCCTTCCATTAAAATCCATTAGAGATGAATGGATAGATATTTTGAACATGATGGGAAAAGGAGATATATCTCAACTTCCACTTCATGATATAGCAGAGCTATGTGTCTATCTCCCAAGGGGAAAATCTAAAACTGGAAAAGAGCCTGGAGATCCTTCTCTCATCAGAGCAAACAAATCTGCAACTAGATCAGTCAGTAGGGCTGAGATTGGCAATATGCTTGACGAATTCAAAACTGATATCTTAGGGAGTCTTAGTGAGAAATTAGACACTCTTAAGATACACAATAAGCAGAAACAAGAAGCGGAAGCTTTGGCCATCTTTTGCCCAAAATGTAGAAAGAAAAATGCTCTAAGGGAATGTCCCTTGGATGCAAAAGTTGTAGAAACATGTGTGATTTGTTCAGAGAATCATGAGACACAGGATTGTCCTTCAATTCCTGGCTCAGAAGATGTCTTTCAGAAAGATCCAAATTACAATTGAGTACTCCGTTGTTTGCAAGGAGACTTGGCACGGGGCCAAACAAACCAAGGGTTTAACAACCTCTGTGAAACTTCGCCAAAACGCCACCAAATTTGGAATCCTTTTGGCAACAACCTTGGTCCCAACCTCAAAATCCTTTTCAATCATGGGTACAAGGCATGCAAAATCCTTATGGGAGATTTTCTCAATTTTATCAATATCCTCCATCTTTTCAAAACCAACAAGCTCCACGACTTCCAAATCAAAATCCACAACTATCATTGCCATTTCCACAACAACAACAACCTTCTCAATAGAATACAAATTCTCAGCTCTTGCTTCCATTCCAACAGAAGCCAAATCAACTTCCTGCCCAGCCATTGCCAAACCCCAACAATAAAAACCCTCAAAATGCTTACATGGTAGAAGGGAAACAATTTCCTACCTATATGATTGTTCCTCTCAATGATGTACAACTGAGATCTGGTAGAGTTTTAGATAAACCTTCTATAGATTGCCAAAAGTAAAGCATTTCTAAGGAAGATTCTCTTGAAGCCAACAAAGGTTCTGAAGCATCTCTTCAAAACCCAAGCACTCAGAAAGAAAAAGAAAAAGAGTTAACCCCCACAACTCTTATAGTTGAGCAACATGCATCTTCATCCACACCTCCTTTTCCTGAAAGATTTCAAATTGACAAAGGGGTGGAAAAAACAAATCTTTTTGCCTAACTATGATTTTCTAGATGAATTGAAGAATGTCTGTATCAAGATTCCCTTGTTACAGGCCATTAGAGAGATTCCTATTCTAGCAAAAACAATAAAGGAGTTGAGTCTTAAAAGACCAGGAGGGAAACCTAGAGATACAAGAAGAATCCATCTGGTAGGAAAAATTGCAAATATCATGATGGGAAAAATTACTATGTAGAAGTATGTAGATCCTAGTAGTCCAATTGTCAAAACACATATCAATGGGGTAGAAATTCCAAATACTTTGATTGATATAGGGGCTGCTATCAACATTATGAGTAGACAGACTATGGAACAACTGAAACTTCCTAATATTATTTTTACACCTACTTTACTGCAACTTGCAGATCGATCAATTATCAAACTAGATGGTGTATTAGAAGACATTTCAGTCTCCTTAGACTCTTGGGAATATCTAGTAGATTTCACGATTTTAAATCACAAGAGTAATTTAGAAGGACACTCTCTCATCTTAGGAAGACCTTGGCTAGCCACAGTTGATGCCTTTATCAGTTGTAGGTCTGGGGATATGTATATTTCTAATGGTAATTCGACAAAGAAATTCAATATGTATCCTCCAACAAAAA
>APFE030387479.1:49746-67040 GCA_000404065.3 Pinus taeda
AAGTTAGAGATTGAATTACTTATGTCATTTTCAAGAGTTGAAATATGAATGAGTAGTTAAATCTTATTTTCCTTTTATGCAATTTAATTTCCTGCAATTTAGATATCATATTACTTAGCTTGTTTATGATTACTTCCTATAGCCGGAGCGAGTCGAAAGGTGAAGGGTCAGAATATGGGTTGAAGTAGTGTGATTTAGTTTGCTTTACTTTCAGTCTTTGAGTTGCTTTAAGTTCAGTTTTTATTTTCTTTTTCATACAGCAGTAAGAATATTGGGCCATTGTCACTAGTTCACTGTTTTGGTGCATTTACTTCCTTTTGAGAATTGATTTCATTACAATCAGTTTGGAAACCTTTTTTTTGAGAACTTTTAAGTTTGGAAAATCATTGTAGAAATCAACATTACCATCCATACTTAACTTTCAATTTCGCCATCTCACACTAGGGAATCCACAGAAGATAAACCCAAAAACAAACTAAAAAAAAAGTCAAAACGACAAAAGACTAAGAAAACGGTTATCTTGCACATACATTGCAGTTCACTTCATCAGTTTATGAATCCCGGATTGACATTTTAAATAGCAATTTAGGACATACTAAATTGACCAAACACCAACCACCCTAGATGAGAACTTAGTTATGAATTAATAAAGAATGAATATGAAAGAAAAAATTACCTTCCCATCAATGCTCAACCACGTCTAGTAGCTTTTCACCATGTTAGAGTTGGAATTGTATTTACAGTTTATCACCTAAAACAAAACCCAAATAATGTTTGTCCCCATCATGTGAGAGCTTGTAATCTAAAAATCCCAAGTTAATAAAATCCAAAAACCAGAGAGATTGAAGACAGTCATTGGACCACTCAAAGAGGGCATTTTTGAAGCCAATTTCAAAATGAGGGCCTCCACCAAAGTAGATTATGATAAATATAGGTAAAAGCAGAAAAGCAAGAAACCAAGAGGAAATGTTTCCTTGAGCTAAGACTCGCAAGTCCCTATTCCAATTAACAATTGAGCCATTGAATTTATAATTAAATTTAATAAGCAACTGAATGCTACCAATCATCTTACAATATAAGTGCTAGCATGTCCACAAAAGAAAAGGGATGCGAAGATGTTGAATGTTGTGATTTAGAGAAAAGGAAAGTATTAATATTTTCCTACTTCCCTGTGAACCAGATTCCCATATGATGCTCCCGATTACTTCCAAGAGTGCTCTACTATCAGATCTCCCTTAAGCACAGTGATTCTCTCTTTAGTGGAGAGTTACAAAAATATAGAGCAACACACACATAATCCTTCTTCATCACCATTTCACCTACTGCAGATGTTGTATGTATATGTATTACATGCCTATGGGAGGTGTTACTAGGTAACCATTACCCTCTATTTAATTTGAGATTGATGGATCATTGCAATTTTGAAGCCTGAGTAGATGGTCAACTGTAGGGGGGGATAAAAGATGATATGAAGCCATTTCCAAATAAAATAAGTTGAGTATTTCTTAATTGAATTTAGTCCATTGAATTTCTAATGGGTTGAATTCATTCCATTGAATTCGCTCTATTCTTCCATCAAGTCTCCAATAATTAGAATCTTGTAGTGAGGAAATCCAATCATAATTTTTTTAACCATGCTAATAATAAGAAATGAATATCCTTCTATGATTATATTATTGTGTCCATTTCAATTAGAAACATTTATTCCCTACTCCAATGTATATAGTTCAGTTGAATTGTTAGAGTCAATACCCAATGATCTTGCATAAATATGAATAGGTGTGCTTAGAGTATCTTTAAAAACCCCTCCAGAGCTAACCAAACCTCGATTTCCTTTCGAGGCCCCCATCAAAATTTAATTTTAGGGTCCCTTGAGGTGAGGATCTCCATAAGGGAGGATCTTTGCATTTGGTTTGAGGAATTTGAAGTGAAGAGAATTGTCTTGTGGGAGAAATACCAAGAGATTTAAATATTTTAGTTTCCTATGAATTATAAGAAAAATCTTTTGGGGGATCAGTTGATAAAATGGTTTCCTTAATGTTTTGAAGGATTTTATTCTATACCTGATCAACAAAGGTCTCGTTGTATTTGAAAATTTTGTTATTCCTCTCTATCAATACCTCATATAATTTTCATCATGGAAGTAATTTCCATGCTTGATATTGAGCCTTTCTTTTGGTACTAGTACCCTTCAGATTAGACTAGAATTTGGCCTTAAGAAACCATCTATCCATATATTTTAGAAATTTAATCCTTATTTTGACCCAAGAGTCATAAAAAAGGTATTTATATCATTTTCTTGTAATTAATGAATTTTAACAATTTATGTGTATTGAAAAGTGGGTTTTGTAAGGAAATAGTCATTATGCTAATTACTCTTTTGTTGAGATCTACATAGGAAACCGAGGAAAAATTAGAAACGTGGGTTCTTTCCCTAATATCGACATATGGATCGTTTCCAATTATTTTTCTAAAAAGTGCCTTGCATGTGGCACGTAAATGCAAGGTCAATAGGCGTAATTTGTTAGAAAAATTAGCCAAATCTCAATCACACTTGAATTTTCATGTTTTGGGGCATTATAAAGGATGAATTTGAGTCGAATAGATAGCTAACATTGGATTTGAGACAACTATAGAGAGGATTGGTAGTGATTTAATTTCATTTCATGTTATGTATATACAAAAAGATATGAAGAATTTTAACAATAAGAGCCAAATTTCTAAATTTTTCAAATTTTGTTGAAGCTCTTTCCTTCCAAGAGTCTTGCTTAAGATTTGTACTAGTTTATCTCTTTAATGTATGAATCCATACCTTATTTTAGTTGATACTACTTGCATGTATAGTTTGAGGCTTGGAGGGCCCCATTCTTCATCCTGTGAATCATTGTTTTCTATGTACATAATTATTGTAACTTTGTTGTTGAGATATACTCTCTTACTTTCTCTTATATACTCTTCATTCATATTTTATAATAGATGTTCAATACTATTTTATTTTATTGATATACTGATCATTGTGTCTTTCTTGTGTTATATATGTGTTGTATATATCTTATGTTATATACTCTTAATTTTGCATAGGTCATGGCTTTAGTTTTAATTTACCTTTATTATAGTTGATTTATTGTAGCATTAGTTTCATTTGATGAAAGTTTTATTTTTTTTTCCACTTGGAATTGATCTTTCTTTATGAGAGTAAGGATTAGGAATCAATAGGGTATTGTGGGACATTAACAGATACTTTATCAACCATGCAGTTATGATTGAGTTGTGTGCTTAGAATTTATTGCTCAACCAATAACCTACACTAGTGACAGGAGAATTGTTGTGTGGGTCTTTCTTATGGCATACTTCTCCTCACAACCTGATATTCTTCATGTGTAATATTTTGTAGTCTAGGATGAAAAGATTAGTTACTTTTTTTGCTAGATTGAGTACTTAGAGTTTTTCGAAGTACATTACCATAGTTGAGTAGAGAAAGAATCATATTTAAGAAGTAAGTTGTAAAGATACAATGCATGACATCTCACAAGTTTACAAATTCCTATATTGATAATTTAATTTTCTTATTTATGCAAGTAAATAAGACCCAACAATTTTGGATCTATTGTAGGGAGATGTCAAGGGAACGATAGTGCTTCTTTAATTAGGTTTTACGTGATTGAAATTAATAAAAAAATTTAATACAAGGAGGAGTGATGGAGGTAAGATAAGAAGTAAGAACCTATTAACTCACTTTAGTTAGTCTTCATGATATTTTTTTCATGTTTTTACTAGTTAGATTAATTAGAAAATAAAATTAGGTTTCTCATGAGAAAAAATTCAATTATTTCATTTAGAAGTGCCACAAGAACCCCCCAACTACTAATCTATTTGAAAAACAAGAACTATCAAAGAACAAAGGAGGATGCTAAGTAATGTATTCACTAAAGTGTGAGATTCCCCCACAAGGATATTTTCAAATCCTTGTCCACAATTTAGAGTTTTCATGAGAGGTGAATCCTCATTTCAAAAGATAGTAGAGGAGAAATAGATGTAGGAATAGAATCCACAAGAGGAGGATCTATAATTTTTCTGCAGTTATCCATGTTAGTATATGAAGGATATGAAGGATTCACAGGCCATATTTGATGAAGAGCATATGCTAGAACCCTTGTGCATTCAAGAATGAAATGAACAACGTTTAGAAGAAATGTGTGGTATGACAATAAAAGATACCCAAGGAAACATATATTACAATGAAACTTGGTTCCAAACACTCATCAGGCCAAAGTACCAATCATGAGTGTTGAATTTGTAACTATGGTCAGTGTTCATAATGCATATTTGATCACTTAATATATTTGTATTTTGATGGACTGCTGTCTGGTTCCAATGACAATCTTCCAAATCTGGTTGCTATATCTTCTATGTCTTCGATTTGTTCCTTTCCCAATTCCTGGAGATCATCACTCATGAAATCTCTACTTATACAATAAGACAATGTCTATAATAGCTGTCACAAATTCACCACAATTCCGCCTTGCAACCACTAAATTCTATTCACTGTTCATGAATGGAACAACGCATATGCAAAATGGTGAATGTTATAACAGTTACCACACAATCGGTGCGTACAGGTCAGTGCTTTTAAAACTGGTTCAATACACCATAAAACGAGTTTACAACCACAATACAGCGCGCAGAACTTAGTTAATTCCACAACCAGCTATGTAATATTACCAAACCCCCGTGGTAATAATTTTATGTTATATAGAGTATTGAATTATGGAGGCAGCGCACGGCGTTGACATCAACTACAATTCAAAACCATCAATAAATCATACTGTGTTTAAATTATGACAGCGATTACCACAGTTGTGTAATTAAATACACGGTTCTATGCTTTAGATCCACGCTGAGGATACTACAGTTCTCTGTTCCGATTTCTGCCCAAACAATTTTTATTGCATAACAGTTATACAGTAACCACATCCACCATTTACAGGAGACACATCCGCGTAATATTCAAACACTGTTTTTTTATTGATAAAACCAACAGAGTTTTATATATTGGCCGCGCAGAACTATAACACAGCCATTTCATCATTCCTTAGCTATACAGAATGCGCCCTCTACTTTTTTCAAGGCGATGTTTTTTTTACATTGAAGAGCCGCACCCTTGAATCCTTTCCTCCTACTGTTAATGCATACAATAAATTTCTAATTCTGGAATTCTACATGAGAGGAAATCTTTCCTCCTTGGCGGCTAAGTTTTTACCTTTTTTCCTTTTTTACTCATAATGTAAATCTTTATTTAGTACAAAAGCGACTTTTACCTAATAATTTAAGCTTTTTACCATTTAGTAAGTTTTATTCTCCATGATAATCCTACTTTTAGAGAAAAGATAGCATGTCTTATTTTTTTTCCTATTTTTAACTGAGGAAAAAACATATTTTTAACATAGAAAGTGCAGGCTTTTCTCTGAGTTGCCTGCTCCTGCATCAGACTCCCAAGGTTGAAAATGATCATGATCTCCTGATCATGCTTTTTTTTTTCTTGTCCGCCTGGATCCCATACTTTGTTCTGCAAGTCCCTATTTGTTGTTACTTGCTGCCCTTCTCCAGGTCTCCATATGTTATGCTGTCTTGTTCCATTAGCTGCACTTTCATAATCTGTCCATGTTTTCATCTTGCTGCTGCTTCTGTTGCTCTTCTTCCTTGCACTTTCATAATTTGTCCATGTTTTCCGCTGAGATGCTTTCAACATGATTCTTCTAATAAGCTCAATTTCTTTGTCCAATAATTCTTCCAGCTGTTGATTTCTTGCTTCCTGCTGAGCTAAGACGGCTTTCTCAGTTTGTACTGTCACCCACTGACTTCGTGCTTCTATGCTTGTTTCTGTTCTGACTGCCACCCGATCATCCATGCCCTTGTCCTCTTCCAACCCTGACAGCCATCCTTCTCTTGAGATTCAACTCTATTTCAGTGGCTGGCTCTGATACCACAAATGATGGACTGCTGTCTGGTTCCAATGACAATCTTCCAAATCTGGTTGCTATATCTTCTATGTCTTCGATTTGTTCCTTTCCCAATTCCTGGAGATCATCACTCATGAAATCTCTACTTATACAATAAGAGAATGTCTATAATAGCTGTCACAAATTCACCACAATTCCACCTTGCAACCACTAAATTCTATTCACTGTTCATGAATGGAATAGCGCATATGCAAAACGGTGAATGTTATAACAGTTACCACACAACCGGTGCGTACAGGTCAGTGCTTTTAAAACTGGTTCAATACACCATAAAACGAGTTTACAACCACAATACAGCGCGCAGAACTTAGTTAATTCCACAACCAGCTATGTAATATTACCAAACCCTCGTGGTAATAATTTTATGTTATATAGAGTATTGAATTATGGAGGCAGCGCACGGCGTTGACATCAACTACAATTCAAAACCATCAATAAATCATACTGTGTTTAAATTATGACAGCGATTACCACAGTTGTGTAATTAAATACACGGTTCTATGCTTTAGATCCACGCTGAGGATACTACAGTTCTCTGTTCCGATTTCTGCCCAAACAATTTTTATTGCATAACAGTTATACAGTAACCACATCCGCCATTTACAGGAGACACATCCGCGTAATATTCAAACACTTTTTTTTTATTGATAAAACCAACAGAGTTTTATATATTGGCCACACAGAACTATAACACAGCCATTTCATCATTCCTTAGCTATACAGAATGCGCCCTCTACTTTTTTCAAGGCGATGTTTTTTTTACATTGAAGAGCCGCACCCTTGAACCCTTTCCTCCTACTATTAATGCATACAATAAATTTCTAATTCTGGAATTCTACATGAGAGGAAATCTTTCCTCCTTGGCGGCTAAGTTTTTACCTTTTTTCCTTTTTTACTCATAATGTAAATCTTTATTTAGTACAAAAGCGGCTTTTACCTAATAATTTAAGCTTTTTACCATTTAGTAAGTTTTATTCTCCATGCTAATCCTACTTTTAGAGAAAAGATAGCATGTCTTATTTTTTTTCCTATTTTTAACTGAGGAAAAAACATATTTTTAACATAGAAAGTGCAGGCTTTTCTCTGAGTCGCCTGCTCCTGCATCATATTTTTCATTGTAAAGAATATTTGGTCTCTTGAATTTAGTTTTTATTAATCCAAGATACTCTTTAATGTAAGTTTATCTACTTTCTGTTAATCCTTGGTTAATTATGTTAAGATATTTCGACACATAGGAAATAGTTAAATATAACTTGGTCTAGTGTACAGCTAGGTAAAGTGTGTTTCGTTGCTATGTATTTTTGTAACTTACAATCCAACAGTCATGATATGTTCTAGGCATGAAGTGATCCAGCGTTTCATTCTCTTCTCGATATTAACGACACTTGATCTGTGGCTTAACACCCAATTGGTCCATGATCTCTATTTAAAGAGCACGAAGGGTCATTTGTAGGTTAACAGTTCATGAGACAAGCTTATGTAATTTTTTTTCTCTTATTAATAAATTACCTGAAGTGACCGCGTTGGCTTAGGTCGTGGACTGTTTCCCTCTTTGATGGTTTTAACCACATCAAGAATATTGGTGTATTGATCTTTGATTTGTTTGTTAGTGGTGTAATTTGGTGTTCTATCTGAGGAAATTACCCTGTAAATTCCTACATGGTATCAGAGCTATTTGAGGGCCACATCCATTGGTTATCCAAATCTGAAGCCAGTAGAACTGCATCCGACTGTCGTTTCCTAGATCTACTATTTTTTACTACTTTTGGGCTGAGAGGACTGCTCTATTGTGTTATGATCATATGTTCCAATGAGGAAACCCATTTGTTTAACGCGAAAAGGTTTCTAGTAGCCCTAGCTACGTCAATTTTAAGATTTGGAGGTATACAATGTTTATTTGCAGTTTTTTAGTTATTTTCTCTCTGTTTATTTTAGTTTATTTATCTCTTTCTTTTTTATTACCAGATCTATACCCTTCATTTCTACTTATGCTCTTTCCCCTGTGACTCTGTGCGATCTGGGCAAATCAGAAACATAAAGGAAGGATTTTTCTCATGTGTATGCTTTTTTCCACCACACCTTAGTGTGATCTTGAAAAATCAGAAACATTGAAGAAAATATCTAGTTTCGAGCTAAAGATAACTTCAAGCCGTAAGGTCTATTTTTTTTGTATGTCCGTGTTGGGTTTTGTGGGTTTTTTTTTTGTAGGCAAAAGAAACCTTTTTCAAGTAAGCACGTATCCCAAAGCTTCAGTGACTAAAAAAAAAAAAAACCTTCATCGTTTCCAAAAATTATTAACCTTTTAAACTAGCTCACTTGGTCCAAAGTTACTTGATGAGAATAGAGGTCTTGAGTTCAATTCTTTCTTTTTGTTGAGTTATTTTTTCAAAAAGCACATGTAACTTATGTTTTAAAGTTACTTTACGTAAAAGTTTTCTCACCAATTATAAAAAGTGAGTGACTTATAATTCTAAAGTCTCTTTATCTTTTATTTAAGTTACAATTTAGTGGGTAGCTCATAAAGTACCATTGTAAAAGTGATTTTTACTTATTTACAAAAGTGAGTCACATAATTGCTTTTAAAGTGAGCTAATTAGATTAAGTTTGGAAAGGGGGTAGATTTTTTTTAAATATAACATAATCCCTCATTTCCACACATTCATGCACTTCGTCGGCATCTTCAACAACTTTTCTTCAAAACACCATAACTTCTTCATCTGAAAGCCGTTTTCAGAGCCTTTTTTTTCTAATAAGCCTAATTTTTTGAGATCTTTCCATTGGAACACTTAGTATCAGCATCTACAACTTCAATTTTTGTTAAAATGGAAAGTCCATGGCAAGTTATTCTTGACAACACCAACTACTTCCAATGGTGGTCCTACATTGTGGATTTACTTAGAAGTAAATGTTTTTACAGAATAGCCTCAGGCCAATAAACCAAACCTCAAGATGAAGATAAGGTAGCCAAATGGAAAAATAGGCAAGATCAAGCACGTGGGTTGATAGGGATGTCTATTTCTCGAGACCTTCAATTCCATATCGCAGAACTTGGTACTCCTAATGAAGCAATGAAACAATTCACTAAAGTTTTTGGAATTAAAAATGAAATTAGAGCCCATCAACTCGAAAATGAGTTGCTTACATTGGACCCCAATAGTTTTTCTTCCACTGAAGATTTTTTGTCCAAGTTCAAGACCACTAGACTTCTCCTTGAAGGCGTTAAGGTTAAGAAAGAAGATGGTAACCTTATCTATTCCATTCTTACTATGTTGGGACCAACCTACTCTGTGTTTGTTTCCACCTTCCATTCTACTAGAGAAGCCTTTATTTCTCAAGGACAAGACTACAAGTTCCCATTTTTTGATGCCTTTTTTGATTCTTTAATAAGAGAAAAAGAAAAGCTCTTATATCTTGGTCTTTTTAATCTTGGAAAATATTCTAAGAAATCCTTAGCTGACCAGCAACAACCAAATTCAAAGAATCCCAAGAAGAAGTATCCTAAAAAGAATGGTCATAAACCAAACAAGGGTCCTAAGCAATTTCAATATCAAAATGAAAAATCATTTCAACAAAATGATAAGGTAAACAAAAACAAAGGGAAGAAGACTGATAGACATTGCCACTTTTGTAATCGAGATGGCCAATTAAAATCCAAATGCTTTAAAAAGATGGAAGCCTTGGAAGCAGCAATGAAGAATCATAACATCCATTTGGAGCATTGTTCTATTTCAACTTCATCTTTAGAAATAACGCTTTATGCATGTGGTTGTCAAGCATCTCGGTCTAGTTATGCACTAAATGTATCTTCTTCTTGTCATTGTCATGAGTGGCTCATTGATTCTGGAGCTTCTTGTCACATGGCCAAAAACAAAGCCATGTTTTCTTCTTTAAATGACTATAACACTAAAAATATATATGTTGGTGATGATAGATCTCTTAGTGTTTTAGGGACTGGAACTGTTCATCTAGACAATGGTCAATTTAATGATGTATTATTTCTTCCAAGCTTATCCTGCAACCTTCTATCTATATATCAGATAACTCATTCAGGTGAAGGTAAAATTGAATTTTCACCTCATGATTTGTAATTAAGGGCCTAAGAGATCTTAGACAGATTTTAGCTACTGGCATTGCTGATGATTATACAATGTTGTATAAGTTTAACAACTTTAGGTCATCAAATATTCCCTTAGTATTTGTTTCTCATAATGATGAAGTGAGCAAACTTTGCCATTAGAAATTTTGTCACTTAAACTATCACTCATTTTAGAATCTATGTAAAGAAAATATGGTGATAGGTCTTCCAATGGTATCTTGCAGAGATGGTGTTTGTTCTAGATGTGTACTAGAAAAACATCATCGGGATAGTTTTGAAAAACGTGCCTCTTGGCATGCCTCGACCCCTTTACAGCTTGTGCATAGTGATTTTATGTGGTCAACTTCCAGTTGTTTCATTCTCTCGCTACAAGTATTTCTTAACTTTCATTTATGATTTCTGTAGACACACTTGGGTATACTTCTTAAAACTCAAGAGTGAAGTATTTAACATGTTCTTGGCCTTTAAAACCTTCGTTGAAAAACAATCTAGACATCAAATTATTAAGCTAAGCTCTGGTAATGGTGAAGAATATGTTAACAACAAATTCATCAACTTTTGCATTGAGAATGGAATTCAAATGCAACATACTGTTCCATATACTCCACAACAAAATGGAGTAGCTCAAAGGAAGAATCACACCTTAAAGGAAATGGCTAAGTGTATGCTTCAATCTAAAGGACTTAGTCATAATTTTTGGGCAGAAGCAATTTACTGTGCAAATTACATAGTAAATTTCACTCCTACTAAGGTTTTAAATAATATCACTCCAGAAGAAGCATGGAGCTCAATTAAACCAGATGTAAGTCACTTTCGTGTTTTTGGAAGTGAAGAATGGGCCCATATTCCAGATGAGAAGCATAAAGCTTTAGAACCTAAGAGTAAAAAATGTATTTTTGTTGGATATTCTGAAGATGTCAAATGATATAGACTTATTCCACATAGGTCCAAGAATGTTATCATTAGAAGAGATGTAAAGTTTGCCTAAAATATATCAGCCTATGAGCCTAGTTCGACGGATGTGCCACCTCTCTCTATCCCTTCTACTTCTAAAAATATTTCTTCTTCAGATGATGACAGTGAGGATGGCAATCCTCCCCCACCTTCTCAAGATCCTCCTTCAGCTCCTCGGCTTCCAAAATGGGTATGTGCTACTTGCGATGCAGCAGGTGATCTTGTCGATGATCCTACAGATCAACAACGTAGACGATCTCAATTCAATAGAGCCTCTTCTTTACTGGCTCAAGCTTCAACAAATTATGGTCCTAACACCTTTGCAGAATCTTCAGGCCATCCAGATTGGGACGCAACTATGAATGAAGAATATTGTTCATTATTGGCAAATGATACATGGGATCTTGTTCCTCTTCCAAAGGGATGAAAACTTGTTAGATGAAAATGCATTTACAAAACCAAGTATAGACCAGATGGAAAAGTTGATAAACATAAATCTCATCTCATCGCTAAGGGTTTTTCACAAGTTGAAGGCACTAACTATACTGAAACCTTCTCCCCTGTTGCCAAAATAAACTCTATCTGTCTTGTTATTTCCCTTGTTTCCTCTTTCAAATGGGAAGTCCATCAGATGGATGTTAAATTTGCCTTCTTGCATGGGGACTTGCATGAAGATATCTATATGGAACAACCTACTGGATTTATACAAACAGACTCTAGCCTTGTATTTCAGCTTAAGGAATCTCTTTATGGTCTTAAGCAAGCTTCTCGGGCTTGGTATGCCAAAATGGATAGCTTTCTTTTAGAAACTAGATTTTCTAGGTGTTATTTTGACATATTGTCTACACCAAGAAAGTGGGCAAGTATCTTATCATTCTTGTTCTTTATGTTGACGATATTATCCTTACTGGTAGTGATCCCAACCTTATAAACCATGTGAATTCCAGCCTAAAAAAGAAGTTTGAAATGACAGACTTAGGACACTTGCATTATCTTCTTAGTCTTCAAGTCTTGTAATCCAAGGAAGGTATTTCCCTTTCCTAGTCGAAGTATGCCTGTGATTTTCTATCCCATTTTCACATGGAAAATTGTAAGCCAATCCCTTCTCCCTTTCAGTATGGAGCCAAACTTTCAGTCACTTGCACTTCCCTTGAAGTTGATGCTACCTTATACCGTCAACTTGTAGGAGAAATTTTGTATTTGACCCATACTTCACCTGACCTTTCCTTTGTTGTTGGCCTTATTGTTCGGTTTATGTAAAACCCACATGGAAGTCATTGGAAAGCAGCTAAAAGAATACTTTGTTATGTTCGAGGTACAATTCAGTTTGAGATTCAGTACAGTGCAGAAGCATCTCCTCTATTTGTTGGTTTCATGATTTTGATTGGGCTGGTGACCTTGATGATCAGAAGTCTACTGCAGGTTATGTGTTCACTCTTGGTTCAGGACCTATTACATGGGCTTGCAAGAAACAAAGTGCCATTTCTCTTTCTTCAGCAAAAACAGAGTATCGTGGTGCTATAGAAGCTAGTAAGGAGGCCTTGCGGCTTCGTCAGATCCTGTCAGAGTTTGGCTTTCAGCATCAGCATTCGACTACACTTTAGTGTGATAATCAAAGTGCCATTCAACTATGCCAAGATCCAGTCCAACATCAACACAAAAAACACATTGATCTTCACATGGAATTCATCAGAAGGCTCATTCATGACCATGTTCTTGACGTGTAATATTGTTCAACAAATTATCAAGTTGCATACATCTTTACAAGGGCTCTCACAGAGGTGAAGTTTACTGAAATTCGATTTATGGTCAGAATTTAGGAAGTTGTCACTAAGGGGGGATAGGCTCTAATGCCTCCTTCCTTCTCCTATTGTGTCATATTTGTACATCCTTCAATCCTATCCCAAGTTGTTCTTAAGGGAGGATGTTAGGATATGCTGACACATAGGAAATAGTTAAGTATAACTTGGTCTAGTGGAGAGTTAGGTAAAGTGTGTTTCTTGAATATGTACTTTTGTAACTTACAATCTAGACATGAAGTGATCTGACGGTTCATTCTCTCCTCGGTATTACCGACACTTGATATGTGGCTTAATACCCGATTGGTCCATGATCTCTATTTAAAGAGCATGAGGAACTTATCTTGTAACTTCCTACAAATTACAGGTGCCACAATAAACTTTTTATCATGTTTGTAAATTTTTTAATTTGAACATGGTTTAGACATATGATTTAGAATCATCTTTTGTAATTTTTTTAATTTTAACATTGTTTATACATATAATTTAGACATGTAAGGAAGTTATTATTTAAAAATTCGTCTATTTATTTATAGGAAATTATTAGAATATACCAAAATATTTCATTTTAAATCATATTATTTGAATTTGTAATTCAAAAAAACTTAATGGCTCACATCCAATAAAGGACATCAATCGACATAATTATGTCACCCATTTTTAATTATGTCATTGTCTGACTCTTTATAAATATATTTCCAAACAAATGTTATTAAAATATTATTTGGTGGTGGCAGCAAGGATCCTGTGATCACATTGTAAACACATTGACAATCTTTGGATTGCAACCATAGTGTGGTCACTACGGATGGAATTTGACAGGAAAATTACCTGTCACTGGTTGATTTTCCCATTAAATACAATTTAAAAAATTATTAAACCATCAATAATATCCCTTGAAACTATTAAAATGAGTTGGCACAGTGTGAAAACTTCAAATTTTATGAGTGATTCTATTTTGAAATTCCAATCCTACTGGTCCGTTAGAGAAAAAAAATAATCATTATGAGCATGGTGAGTAGGAGGGTGTACATTAATAATATAATTTATTTTTTTAATTAAAGTAGATGATAAATTAGATTTGGTGATAAATATAAGTGAGATAATAAATTTAATATTTAAAATCTATTTTGATATAAACAATTTCTTTCACTTTTTAAAATATATGAATTTTATAAATTACATAATTAAAATTATTTTTAATTTTAAATATATATAATTTTTACAAATTATGCTATTGAAATTTTGATTCCATTAAATCCAATCAAATTTTGAACAAAATTTAGTTAAAAAATTAAAAGAAAAATAACAAAAAAGTCCTTATGTTCCACTACCATGTAGTCATTGTCTCAGTGTCACCACCAAGTTTGGAATTTGGATTTCTATTTACTGGTTATACAATTTTTTTTAAGTTTTGTTTTCTTAAGTTTTTGGTCAAGAAATGTTATGTTCAAAATTTTTCCTTTCAAGAGTGATGTTCTCATAATAAATTAACACTTCACCAATAGAAGCTCGTTTAAAAATTTACACTTCAGTAATGTTAGCATGTTAAAAAAGTTCACATATTTGTCACAAGGAAAAAAACAAAATAACCATAACACATAAATAACTTATTAAATTTCAATTTTTGATTTGAAATTTCATGAAACACTTACAATAAAATCTTTAGAACCTGAAATTATATATATATATATATATATTATATAATATATATATATATATATATATATATATATATTATATATATATATATATAAGATATATATATATATATATATATATATATATATATATATATATATCTTTATTTAATTTATTTATAACAATCTAATTTTAATTTCATAATATAATATATTTAAAATAATTACAAATTTAATTTTACTAAATGTTTGGTTTATATTTTGTTGTAAAATAAATATAAAATAAATTTTATATTAATCATGAAATTGATATATAATATTTTTTTTTTGTTAAGCTTGGCAGGACCCTTCATTTTCTATTTATAAACAACAAATTTACACCACATATATATCCTAGGTGGCCTCAAATTGCCCATTGGGAAACCAAGTACGTTGGCCACCTATTATGAAACCAGCTCACAGAAAGATAGAAAAGATAGATCGACGCCCTAGAATTTAGCCTCTTCGAGGGGGCAACCTCCTTTACATTACACAAATGAATGATTCTTTGATGATCCAAATGACAAAACCTCCTTTCTATATATAGGAGTCTTAGGAGTCACAATATAACCTAGCCGACCTAACAATAATAATATAAAGGCACAAAAAGAACAATAGAGGGATTCTATGGGGCACAACAATAACAATATGGGGACAATAGGGGCACAACAATATTAATAAGGGATACAACTACAATATTAATGGGGTAATCCTAGTATTATAGGGACCTAACATGCCCCTCTCCTTCAAAAATTGTTGTCCTCAATGCTTGAGTAGTTTTGGATGCTTCTGTATAAAATTCTCAGCCTCCCATGTGGAATCTTCAACGGATAAGTTCTTCCACTTGATGAGATACTCCGAAATTGATAGATTTTGTAGCTGTAAAGTTCTTGTTTCTGTGACTTCTTCCGGTTCCAGTATAATTTTTCCTTCCTCGTCAAGTTTTGGCGATATTGTTTGAACTGGGAGCTTGTCACCTATAACCTTCTTTAAACATGAAACATGGAAAACTAGGTGCACTCGAGAAGCTACAAGAAGCTCCAATTTGTATGCCATAGTACTAATCTTTTGCAACACCTTGTACGGACCATAATACTTTGGTGATAATTTATTATCCTTCTTAGCTAGCTTGAGGGACATTTGTTTATATGGTTGTAGCTGTAGGAATACCCAATCACCTACATCAAAACTTCTTTCACTGCGATGTTGATCTGCCTTTTGTTTCATTCTATTCTATGCCAACACGAGGTTATCCTTTAAGAGTTGGAGGACTTGTTGTTGATGCTCGATGTGATGTTCCACTGCTTGAGCCTTAGAATTTTCTCTTGAATTTGATGTGATGGATGGTGGTTGATATCCATAAAGTGCCATAAATGGGGTCATTTTTGTTGTTGTATGGAAGGAACTGTTATACCACCATTCAGCCATAGGCAACCATTTAACCCATTATGTTTGTTTATCAGATATAAAGCAACGAATATATCATTCCAAAAATTTGTTTACTATCTCAGTTTTCCCATCGGATTAAGGATGATAAGATGAGCTATCAGCTAACTGAGTACCGAGACAAGAAAATAGTCCTGTCCAAAAATTTCCAGTGAAAATGGGATCTTTGTCACTTACAATAATCTTTGGGTTTCCATGTAGCTTTTGAATTGTTTCCATAAATGCAGTAGAAACTGTACTGGCTTTAAATGGATGTGATAATGCACAAAAGTAAGCATACTTGGTAAGTCTATCAACTACCACCATGTTGAGACTCTTTCCCCCAGACTTGGGTAAACCTGTGATAAAACTTATTAAAACCTCCTCCCAGCATTGGCTTGGAATGGATAAAGGTTGTAATAGACCTCGGGTCTTAATTCTTTCAACTTTATTTTGTTGGCAAACCAAACATTCCGCCACAAACTTTTGAATATCTGATTTAAGGCCATCCCAAAAAAATTCCTTCTTAACCTTGTGGTAAGTTTTTAAAAATCCTAAGTGCCCTCCTAAAGGATAAGTGTGCAATTCCATAAGAATCTTTTGTTTGAGTTGGGAATTCTTACAGAGGTATAAGTGATCTTTGTACAATAATGAATCATTTTTCTAGCTAAATGTATCAGATGTACTGGAATCTTGTTGTAACTTTCGAAGAGGTTCCCACACTTCTTCATCATTCTTCCATTCTTCCCTTTCTTCGTTTATCCAATCTAGTTGGATAATAGAAATGGCACACAACAATGCTCCCACATCCTCATCCTTTCTTGAGAGTGCATCTTTCACCACATTTTGCTTCCCTTTTCTGTACATGATTTCAAAGTCATAACCCAACATCTTTGTGACCCACTTTGGTTGCTCTTGAGAGGATAATATTTGTTCTAAAAAGTATTTAAGGCTATCATGATCCGTTTTCACCTTGAAGTGTCTTCCCATTAGGTAGGGTTGCCATTTCTTAAGTGCATGCAATATTGCCAACATTTCCTTCTCATAAATAGCTTTGTGTAAAAACTTTCCCTTGATTGGATAACTTTCAAAAGCAATGGGTCCTTCATCTTGCATTAAAACAACACCAATTCCATTTCTTGAAGCATCACATTCCATAATAAAGGTTTTTGTGAAGTCTAGTGTAGCTAAGACTGGTGCTTGGCACATTGCCTCTTTAATATGTTCAAAGGCCTTTGTTGCTTCTAGAGTCCATGAAAATGCATCTTTCTTCAATAATGTTGTTAAAGGTGCTGCTATTCTCCCATAATTCTTAACAAAC
>APFE030387479.1:72997-91603 GCA_000404065.3 Pinus taeda
ATTATCCTTTAAAGTCCCTATGAACACATCAATCCTATACTCCTTTAGAATATTTTTTACCCTTATGTTCAATTTTTGGAACTCCTCAATGTGCTCCATTATTGAACCCTTTTATTTGAGACTTATCAATTGGCTAAAAAAAGTGTTACTTTTTGTATCCCCATAATGTGTTGTCAATTCTTCCGTAAAAATTACCCAAGTGATAATTTGTTTACGAGAGAAAAGACATTAATACCATACAAACTGATTTGGTTCCAAATATAAAGTTTCAATACGTACCTTTTGTGTGTTTTTCACATTTTTGAGATCCAAAAATTGCTCCATCTGTAATATCCATGTTGCGGGATACTTGCCATGAAACTTCCTCATATCGATTTTTGGAATATGGTGGGTATTCGATCCAACATTAGAGTCTATGAAATCATGATTAAGATTTATTTTATTCGCATCATGAGTTTCCTTTACTACCCTTTCACCATTAGTAAGTATTTCTTCTAGAAAATTTGTCAAATCTGTCTTCAAATTTGTCATGTCTGTCTTCAAATCTGTCTTCAAATCTATATTCAAATCATCCATCTTAGCTTCCATGCCCTTTATCTTAGATTCCATGCCATTTATCTTAGCTTCTATTAGCTTTTGTGAGAGTGACATTTGTTGCACTTGGTCTTGTAATTTTGATATATCATGTAGAATTTCTTCCTCTTCTTCATGAGTCATGCTAGAGCTTTCAGATTGCTTACTAGGTGTTTGCATTTTCTTTTCTCGAGGCATCAGTTACCAATAATAATGCTCTACTATGTCCTTTGAATGCCTTCAAAATAAATATTCAAACCAAGCTTAAGAAAAAATTAAAAAAAATCTACACACCTTTTTTCACCTTGTAGGAGCTCGATGTTACCTCTGATGTATCTCTGTAATTTCGGATCATCTAGTTCTAAAATTGCACCCTGCAGTAGCCCTTTGTGTCCTCTTTCCAATACCACAAGTTTGATCCAAATTGGATTCTCCAAGAAAGAGTTAAGCCAAATCTCCCACAGTGGCCTGATTATAGACTAATTCAGTAGAGCGAACTTGTACGGCGTGCCCCATGTCCCTGTTTCGACCTTTGTCTCCGAAAAATATATATAAGAAACTATAGTTCATCTTCTTTCTATACCTTCTTACGAAATTTCAATCCGATGCTCAGAGAGAAAGTTATGACGATTTTCTCCAGGTCACCTGTTTGGAACGTAATTTAGGAGTCTGCAAAAGGACCAACTTCCTCAGATCATATCTCCACAAATATAGTGCGAAAAGATCTGAAATTTTGACTTGAGGTTCAGTGTGATTTCTTCTAAAATGTCTTTTTTTCTGCCTCTAAAATGTTGCTGAAAAAAGTTATAGTGAAAATTCCACAATGACCTATTTGGAGCAGCAAAACCCTAGAATCCAAAGCTCTCATACAAAATGTTATGAAACCAGCTCACAAAAAGAGAGAAAAGATAGATCAATGCCTTAGAATTCAGCCTCTTCGAGGGGGAAACCTCCTTTACATTACACAAATGAATGATTCTTTGATGATCCAAATGCCAAAACCTCCTTTCTATATATAGGAGTCTAAGGAATCACAATATAACCCAACCGACCTAACAATAATAATATAAAGGCACAAAAATAACAATAGGGGGATTCCATGGGGCACAGTAATAACAATATGGGGATAGTAGGGGCACAACAATATTAATAAGGGATACAACTACAATAGTAATGGGGTAATCCTATTATTATAGGAACCTAACACCACCTATCCTCATTATAAGACATCCAAAAAAGATAAAGTTTCAGTCTTTCTAACCAAGCTAAGTATGTCTCAGTTTTATGACAAGATGCTATATGTCTATCTATCATAAGCATGCATAATGTAAAGTAAATTATACCCGCATAAAGGCAAAAAGAAATCAGATTAACTAACTATTCCTACTGCTCTTCTGATGCCAATTCCACCGGTGTCAGATCCTTGATAATTTCCCCAGGCATCTCAGTCAATTAAAGGATGCATGGGATGTGCCTTTGAATTCTATCCTAATGGATGTCCTACTTGTGGAGCTAGAATTGGATTCGTTGCAAATCCTATTTGTAGTTGGGCATGTCTTGGAGGGATAGAGCCATCCTCATTGATATTTGTTCCATGTCCTTCCCCAACAGGATTTTCATAAGCCAATAGAGATATAAGGTCTGTTTGAATTGGGTTATCCTTCCTTTGGTATTCCAATATTCTGAGACTAATGTCCTCTAATTCTCTATCTCCTCCTTTGTCTTAGTATTTTGCTTAATTTCTTCCTCCCATTCTTCCAACAAATTATGATTCCTACATCTGTTCACTCCCGGTATGCCATGATGACTTCACTAGTGAGATGTTTGACATAGTTCCTTCCTCTTCGTAGTTCTGATGTGCTTGGATATTTTGCCTTTGCAAGCTACCTTCTTTGTTTGCCACGACCCCTTCTTCTCTCTAGACGATCCATATCCACTTTGTTTGAAACCTATTCACATAAAATACATGTTAACCTCTATCTTTGGTTCTTATTGCTGGAATTCTCCTTATTCCTTATCTTGATCCAATTATTCTTGGAATAGGGCATAGGTTGGGTGACAACCTAGTTGTAAGATGAGGCCAATCTCCTTATCCTCTCGGGATTATCTCTTCTTCCTTTCTGGTGTCGCTCATACCCTATATGGTTGGCAGTCCCCTCTCTCGACCATGCAAGTATCCCCGTGATCTCGTAAGCCTTCTCCCCTCTCCCATGTCAACCTGTGGTGTTCCTCTGCTCTTATTATACACATTCTTTGCCCCTGGGATCCTAATAGGTCTCTCTGCATATCTCCTACTCCCCATTCCCCAAGTCTTGCTAGGGTTTCCTTCGCTACTCCTCCCAACATCCCATACATTTAACTGTTTATCCTGAGCCTCTATTATCATGGTGTAATATACCCATCCCTAGTACTTGGCCTCTCCCGTTTCACCCCAAGTAATGCATGAGATGTCAATGCTACTCTCAGAAGGGGCCTCATGAACACTAACTAGATTAATACTCAGATTCCTTATAGCTAGAGCAAAAAACCAAACAACATCCATGCAATGCCTGCAACACATCCCATAGCACATCCCCCAATTCCCCTTCCCAAGTTTCTCCCAGTCCCTCCAGCAAAAAACAAACCATGTCATCATTGCAAGAGGGGTGCAAGGCCAGGATACATACCAGTTCTCACTCCCCAGATGTTGTCGATGGTGTCGACACCTTCTTGCTCTAATGCTATATCTCCCAACTCCGCAAAAAATAATACAATTTCCCCTCACCTATCTTGCCTTAACTGTTGCACCTCCCTCCTCGTCCCTATCATGCCTTCCACCTTTCCCACCACCCTTTCATGTAATCATGCGAAGGGACACTGCATCCATTACCTTGAATGTGTGGGGGGCGGTTGATGGTACCTTGCCTTTACTCTTCATAACTACCGTCGTCCCTGCCAACCTTCAACACACACCCCGATCAGGGTTTTGGCTGTTTAGGTTCATATTATCCTAGATTTTCTTGTAATATTGGTTCAGTATTTCCTCTAGGGCTTTAAAACTATCATCCCTAGGTTGTATTGGCCATAATTTTTCCAACAAGCCATTTCATTGATTGCATCCCCAGTTTGCCAAGAAGTTAGCCGCTTTATTCCCTTCCCTTCTTACATGTCGGACCATTATATAGTAAAATTTATGGATGATCCCCCCTATCTCTTGTAAAAGGTGTGTTTTCCTCCAACTTTGGCTTAGTTTATCCCGTGCGGTGCCATTTTTTAGTTTCATCAAGGTGGTTGGGACCAGACTAGAGTCCCCTTCCACCACTATGTTTTAGTATCCCATTCTTACAACTATTCGAAGTCCTTGACTAGCTGTAACCAATTATACCTCGTTGTTGCTTATTATCCCACATGAGTCGACATAAATTAGCTGTGTGTTAGCTTGATTGTATCGGAAGATGCCTCTAAGGCTTGCTGCTTGCGGGTTCCCTTTTGAAGCCACGTTGAAATTAAGTTTTATGAAACCTTCTCCTCGGGTAGTGAAATGAACTAAGGAACCTATATCCATCGTATGTTTTTTCCAATCATTTGGGGCCAACATTTCCATTGTTAGGTTAAGTTTTCATAGGATTCTTGCTTCCTAGGGGTGAACTTGCCAATATTTAGGGCTCCATTGTTTTGCTAATATAGTTTCTCTGATGTTTCTAACTATTCCTTCCTGCACATGTTCTTGGCGTAATGTTTTATTTTTGAATACTTTGCGGTCTCTTTATTTCCATATGGCCCAAAGGTTTAAGCCTAAAGCTAGTCCCCATGCTCGATTCAGAAATGGACTTGAGAAAATATTGTTGTGCCATAGAAGGATTGTTTCCTTTATGATGTGGAAATCCCGATCCATCCTTTTGAATAATCCTTGCATCTACCCCCATTTATGTTCCACAAATGGACATGAATTAAGCATATGCTCCATATCCTCTCTTTTTTGCTGACATGGCCAGCATAGGGACAGGCCTTGAATTCCCCTTTTCTAAAGTTGGTCCTAGGTTAAGATCCTCCCTTTACATACCAACCATAGGAAATGAGCTACCTTTGGGCACCACCCTCCCTCCCACATTTTTTTTTCCAAAGAAGTCCTTTCCCATCTTAAGCTTGTTTTGCTTTCAAGTCATACACTTCTTTACTACTGAAAGTACCTTTCGTGGTGTGGCCCCATCTGAAAATGTCCAGGTCATTTCTAGCCATTATTTTTCTTGATCTCATTTGTTTTTTGAACTCTTCCCATTGCTCTATCTCTATACCCTTTCCCCCATCTTCCTTCTTCCATCTCCTCCAATTTCCTTTTCCGTGCTCTTCTTTCCAGAATTGATCTACATATTGGATTGTTGTTATCCATGTAAATATATATATATATATATTATATATATATTTATATATATATATATATATATATATATGTCTCTGAGGGCTTCATATTTATAGTCCTTTCTCTTTGCTACCATGAGTCCTTTTCAAAATCTTGTTGTCTTGTCATTGCGAATTTCCCAAAAAGCATGTTGGTTTATAAGGTCCCTATTTTGGCTTTCCAAGTTCCATATTGTTGATCCTTTGGGGGGGTCTCTATACCACAGTATATCCTTTGTTCTCTTCAGAATATTATACTTTCTTGTCCATATTTGTTTCCATAAGTCCCTTCCTCCTCCTAGCCATCTCCATCATAATTTTGCTCCCATTACATGGTTTAAGGTGTAGGGGTCTCTGAGGCGAAGCCCTCCTTCCATATTTTTTTTATCAGTCCCTACCAATATATAAGGGCCCATTTTTTTGTTTATTGAGCCCCTCCCCATAGATTGTTTTTTGAAGATATCGACCATTTTGGTGCATGCCCCCTTAGCGGTCGCCATGCTTGAAAGTGGGTTTATGGGAATCGATTGAAGCACCTCTTTTAGAAGGACAATTCTGCCTGCTAGGTTGAGGAATCTAAAAGCCTAGCTTCCTAGCCTTCCGTGCAGCCTCTGGAGAATCTCCTGCCAACATGAAAGTTTTAGAGATTTTTCCGATAGAGGCATGCCAAAGTAGTTAGTGGGGAGGTTTCCAGTACTGAACCCTAGGATCCTAGATAGATAGGTCTTAACATTCCCTTGGGAGTTGAAGAAGAATGTACAAGATTTTTCATTATTTATTTGGGTCCCCGATGCCATCATGAAGGTGTTCAATACTTATTTGATTCTACAGGATTCTCTAAGCGATACATGGAAAAAAAGCATGATATAGTCAATGAATTGTTGGTGGGTTATGGCTAGATCATTCCCCAAAATCCTCTGGCCTTTAATCCTAGACTCCTAGGCTTCGTTTTTAATGTATCTACCCATACCTTCAACAACAGTGATGAACAAGAAAGGAGACAATTGGTCTCCTTGTCTCAGATCCCGGGAAGGGTTAAAGGTTTGGGTAAGGGTCCCGTTCAGTAGAATAGAGATGACAGGGGTGGATATCATAGCAATGATCTAGTTTATCCATCTGCGGTTAAATCCATAGGCTCTAAGGATGCTCTTCAGATACTCCCAGCTTAATTGATCGTAGGCCTTTGATAGGTCAAGCTTAATCATCATTCTAGCTAGTTTTTTTGCCTTGACAGAATGGACTACCTCTTGAGAGGTTATGAGCCCATCCAAGATTTCCTTTCCCTCAAAAAATCTCATCTATTCCAAGAATATGATATTTAGCAGGAGGGGTTTTATCCATTTAACAATTAGAGTGGCTATAATTTTATATATGATGTTACATAGGGATATGGGGTGGAATCCCTAAGCATCTTCCAATATGGATGTCTTAGGAATGAGAGTTATAAAAGTGCAGTTCAGCCCAGGGCATACCTTTTTATTTCACCTTTATTCCTCCATGACTTCTAGTATGTCTCTTCCCATGAAGTGCCATGCGGCTTGGAAGAATTCTACTATAAAACCATACGGTCTAGCGGCCTTGTTTTTCTTTATATCGTTGACAATTTCTTCCACCTCTTCTAGAGTAGTTGTTCTCATGAGTGCAAGGTTTTGGTCCTGAGTGACTCTGTGAGGTATACGTTGAGCTATTCTTTCAATTGCTTCCATTCTATCTTCTTGTGGTTCTGATAGGAGATCTCTGAAGTGGTTTACTAGGAGCTCCTCCATCTCCTCATGTTGTACTCTACGGTTCCCCTGTTCATCTTTTAGGGAGAATGTTCTATTGTTCTAGCGATGTTGGACCATGGCCTTGTGGAAAAATAGGGTATTACGCTCCCCTTCTCTTAACCATTTTACCCTCAATTTTTGTTTCCATAGGATCTCTTCCTTTTTTCCCTTTCCTCCAGTTGACTTATTAATTGGCCCTCCTTCATTGCTAGCTCTTCTGATCTCCCTTCCTAGATGATTTTTTGTTGAACCTATGTCATTCTCTGATTGAGCTGCTTTTGGTCCTTCATGATATGCCCAAATTCTTCTTTATTCCATTTCTTTATTTTCATCTTCATTTCCTTGAGATTTAATTGGAACATATGCATGCAGTTCCTCCCTTGTTGATCTCTCTGTGCCCACCATGCCTAAATGTTTTTAATGAGGGTTGGGTCAGTTATCTATAAGGCTTTGAACCTAAAAGGTCGATTTTTCGGACTCAATTTCAGGTTCGCTTCCAATCGCATTGGCCAGTGATATGATCCCATCCTGGGAAGAATCGACGCTTCTATGAATATGTCTCTACTGAAAACCTATTAAGATATTAGGAATCTATCAGATCTGGAAGCATTTTGGTGATTCCCTCATCTTCTGTTATTCTAGGTGTGCACCCCATTGATTATTGGGATGTCTACTAAGCATTGCTCTACTATAGTGTCACCAAATATCTCCATGTTTGTATCCATTCTTCTCATACCTCCCTTTTTCTCTACCTGGGAAGTGATCATGTTGAAGTCTCCTCCCACCACCCATAGGTCTTCTCGGTATATACTTCTCATTTTTGCCAATATCTGGAGGAAATCCCTTCTTTCTCTTCAGATATGAGGTCCATATACTCCTATGAGGAACACCCAATCTTTTGATCCGATAACTCTAAATCTGCCTGAGAGGATTCTTGAGATGCTAACTTAGTCTTCAAACCATATTTCTCTTGGATTCCATATGATCACCAACCCTCTTGCACTCCCATTTGTGTCCTAGCCAATACCCTGGTACTGGGATTTGATGTTTTCCAAAATTTCTTTCAGTTTTCTTTCACTGATTTTAGTTTCCTGTATTATCATTATACTTGATCTATCTTTTTTCAATCTCTCTTTAAGGTATCTATGCTTGCCTCTGCTATTGAGGCCTCTTACGTTCCATGTTGTAATAAACATTTCAAAAATTTTGGGGGTTGTTGAAAGACCTCTAATAATGGCACTACTCTTCCTAAGTTTACATGTAGTTCCCCCACCATATGGATGGATTCATTCATTAGTCTTCTACCCTATTTCTTTCCCGCTTTTCCTAGGGTTCTTGGTTCTTTCCCTTGTCTACCTTGAGACCCTAATTGCTTTGGTTATGTGATAATAGTAGTTCCTTGTTTAACCTTATATTGCTAAAAGGTTTCCTTGTAGAGTTTCTTTTGATCTTCTGGGATGAGGAATTTTTCCAGATGTCTCCACTCCGATAGTAATTGTTTCATCACTTGCTCTTCCACATGGTATCTTCTTTATGGGTGTTGATCTCCATTGGGTTTTTCTCTACCATTTGCATGGTATTCTCCTCTCTTAGGTTTTTAGTTATCTCTTGTCTCTTTTGCTTGTTTCCTTTGGGCTCCTTCATTTGCATGCTTTCCATCTCCTTGGTATTCTCCATGCTTGTCTCCCCCATTTCGTCCAGGTGGCGAATTTGTTATGGGTGCACTGCTCTTTCACATTTTGATTTTCTTTCTCGTTGCCTATTGGTTTTTGGTTTATTTTCCTTCTGTGCACCTCCTGAAAACCATCCCCATCCTCTCTTGTCATTGTCTCTCATGCCTTCTTCTCAATCAATTGGTTTTTTGGGTTATTTAACGGGCAAGATCGATACCCGTGGTCATATTCATGACACCTCCTACATCTGAATGGGATATGTTCATAGTCAAGGGGTTGTTGCCATATCTCATCATGATATTCTAACTCTATGTAGTCTGGTAGCGGCTCAGTGATATTCATGTACACACATATTCTTGCATAGGAGGTGTACCTACATTTTCTTTTCGAGTCTACCACTTTGATGAAGGTTCCAATCGAGTTGCCTATTCCTTCCAAGATTTCAGAGTCCCAGAAGCCCATTGGTAAACCAAAAAGTCGTACCTAGATGGGTGCTGCCAGAAGCTTTTCTTGGTTTGGGTTATAGCATTCCTCCCAATGTCTTATAAATAGGCCAACATTTTTAAAGAAATACAACTTGTCTTGAAAAACCTTCTCCTTGTCTTCTAGGTTTGAAAAGATTATATAGAAGAATCCTTTCACCCCTAGATTGAGGTCTATGTGCCCCTTTGGTTGCCACCGTTGTTGAATTCATTTGATCAGTTCCTTCTCGGTTGGCGAAGCCCCAATAAACTCATATATCAGGGCATGGTCCTTCATATATCTTATGTATTCCTCCAATTTATTATTTGGTATAACAAATCAGGGTTTCTTGGTTTTTGTCGCCTCCTGTTGCACCATGCTAGCTCATCTCCCCTAAGCAACGTTTTGGTAAGAGGGGATTTCTCCCTCTGGCCACTGTCAGCAGTGTTCTTTGTCACTTTTCCCCTGTCATTTCTCAGACGACAAGGATTACAAGTTTATCAGGCTAAGTCCATGACGAAAAAAACCGTAGTTTCTCCCACTCTTCCTAGTTGCACCACCAATTAATATATAATATTTAAATAATAATAATGTTGTAATATATATTTAAACTTAATAATAATTCAACAATTTTTTATCTTAAAAATAATAACGAAAAGTTGTAAATCAATATAGATTTGATACACACATATATCAACCCTATATAAAGAATTATCTTTTTATATAAACAATTATCGTATATAAAAAGAGATTGTTTTTTGACGATTGACATACGGAGAGAGATGTGGGCACACAGAGCCATGAAAGGTTAAGTTTAAAAAAAAAAATATCATTTTTAAATACATTTTGATTATTATAATTTAGATCAAACGTGAGTCTATTTAAATAAATGCTCTGAATTTAATGATGAAATAACTATATCAATTTAGATAGTTTTAACCACTAACAATTTTATTTATGACGTGTTGTGATAGTTTAAATAAAGAATGATGACAATTAGATAGTTTTAATAACTAACAATTCTATTCTCTTTTATCTTATAATAGTTAATTTTTTTTGGGGCAATTTAAAGATATTATTAAACATATTTGATTACAAAATCAATTACCATCTAATTCTATTTTAAGACAGAAGAACCATATAATTTTTCGTACTTTAAATTAACCACAATTTATTACCTTAAACATGTCAAAAAATTCCTAGGTTTAACGTTATTGTTGAAATCTGGAAATATATCCTGTAAATGTAAAAAGAAACTTCTTTAGAAGTGAGCAATTTCACATGGAATCAGGTCATAGATGACTGGCACGGTCCTTTCCCAACCTGGAAAAATGCCTTGTCTATGGGAATGACAGGAACTATAACGCATCAGTGGGACCAAATCCAATGGTGTTTAAGAACCAGTGGTTTTTGTCGCATCAAGGAAGATGATGTCCTTGTCTGGAGGGGCTCTAGTGGATTGGAGACAGTCATTGTAAAATATATCTACTCAAATCTTATTAGTTTTAACAATGCTCAACATCATGCCATATTTCCTTTAGCATTATGGAAAACAGGATGTCCTTATAAAATCATCATTTTCTCATGGTTATTTTAACATAATAAAAATCTCTCATGGGAAAACTTACATAAAAGAAATTGGTCGGGGCGTGGTTTATGCTATATCTACAAAACAGCTGAAGAAAACAATTACCACATATTTTTTTAATGTCCTATATCCCAACAGCTTTGGAGAAACCTTGGTTCTCATTTTGGTTTTAATTATATATTACTTCCTTCAATTATAGAGGCTATTGATTGGTGGAGTAGCCAGAAAGAATCTTGGAGACCAATTCCTCAACTAGTTTTCTAATCTATATGGAAATGGAGGAACAATATTTTGTTTCAAAATAGTAAGGTGCATTTTGGGGTAGTTTTTGACAACATTATCTCTCTCTATAACTCTATACCTGTAAAACTTTCTCAGAATAGCACAGAAAAATCAATAGAACTTTCATCTGATCACTTGGCCTTCCCTAGAGCATATTTTGATGGGGCAGCACAAAATGGCATATGTGGATGTGGGGTCCTCAATGTTATAGATAATGATCAGGAATTCCAAATCTTCTGGAATGGGGAGAATGGAACCAATAACAAAGTTGAGGCAATGGCGCTAACAAGACTTCTTATATTCAACCTTTTTCTAAATATCCAATCCCTTCAGATATTGAATGATTCCAAAATAATAATTGATCATGTCACAAGAAAGAACCATATTAAAAAACAACATTTATCTTGTTGGTTGAACAGAATCAATTCTCTCCGGGGGAGGAAGGATGACTATTCTATTTAGCATGTCAACAGAGCACAAAATTCCCAAGCTAATATATTATCAAAGAAAGGACTCCTTGCACAAATGGGCTTCTGAAATATGGATAGAATCATTGAAGTGAAAACTTTTTCGATTTAGGAATTCTCTCTTCCACGCACATAAATCTTATGTTTCATCATAAAATTCCCATATATGTTTTCAGGATACTGTTTAACTTGCTCCTTATAGTATATCATGTATATCTTCTTAAGAGGCCACTTATTGGGGTTTTTGGACTTTTTCTAGAATAACTAATTGCTATCTATTTAAAGCTTTATATCCTCATCTGGTTAATTTCTTTTTGACGGCAAAAAACCTTTTTTCCTCACTAGTTACGGTGGAATTTTGGCTTCATGTCATATAAGAACTAGTTTCTCTCCTCTACAGTATTGTACAGTTTTGGTTATATCTCATAGCAGGCTATATCAAGATGTATTTTGGTTTTTTATGATTATCTAATTAATACAATCAAGATTTTTTTGTTCTAAAAAAAAAGTCACAATAATTTCTCTAGAAATTGGAAAAGTCACACTCTTGAATTCGTCAATGAAGCAAAATCTCATATTTAAGTTTGATACAATTTTACCGTCGTTTTTTCTCTCTAGTATATTCCATTCAATGAGACCAACTTAAGTAGGGATTTTTATTACAAGTTTAAAAAAATGGAAATAAGAAAAAAAGAAGGCCAGTGAACACCGAGTGATTTTTTTTGTTTCTAGAATGGAAATGATATCTACTAGATTCATCCCTCGTTTTTTTTTATGTAGATGTTGGTATCAACATTGAAACCGCAAATTTTAAATCCCCATGGCCATTATATACAACATGGGTTGTCAAGGGAGGGTGGTGTACTGGGTAGTTTGGTATAAATAACAATCGCTACTCATCAATAAACAAATTCTTAATGCCAAACCCCCTCCCCATCCCAAGATTCCAAATACAATTAGTCTTCTTCTATGTATCAATAATTTGTCTCCACCCAAACTATATAAAATTATATCAATAGATTTTTGTATTGACCTGAGAAAAGGAATGTTATGCAACCAACTCACAAAAAGATAGATCAATGACTTAAAAGGTATCCTCTTTGAGGGGGAATCCTCCTTTACATTACATAAATAAAAAATTCTTGGATGATACAAATGACTAGACCTTCTTTGTATATATAGGATTCTAAGGGATCACAATATAATCAGAGCCTACATAACAATAATAATGTAAGGGCACAACAATAACAATAGTGGGCTTCTATGGGGCACCACAATAACAATATGGGGGCTACACGGACACAACAATAACAATAAAGGGGCTACACTAGTATTATATCGACCTAACATGCCCTCTGCTTCAAAAAAGTGTTGTCCTCAATGTTTGAGTAGTTATGTATGCTTCTGTATAAAATTCTCATCCTCCCATGCTAAATCTTCAATGGGTAATTTCTTCCAATTAATGACATACTCCAAAATTGATCGAATTCGGAGATGTCGGGTTCTTGTTTTTCATACTGCTTCAAGCTCAGGTATGAATTTTCCTTCTTCGTTGAGTTCTGGCAACATTATTTGAAATGGAAGCTTGTCACTGATAACCTTCTTTAAGCATGAAACATGGAAAATTGGGTGTACTCAAGAAGTTGCAGGAAGCTCCAATTTGTATGCCATAGTACCAATCTTTTGCAACACATTGTAAGGACCGTAGTACTTGGGTGATAATTTATTATCCTCCTTAGCTTGCTTGAGAGACATTTGTTTGTATGGTTATAGCCGTAAAAACTCCAAGTCACCTACATCGAAACTTCTTTCATTGCAATGCTGATATACCTATTGTTTCACTCGATTCTATGCAAAGTGAGGTTATCCTTTAAGAGTTGGAGAAATTGTTGTTCATACTTGATGTGATATTCCACCACTTGAACCTTATGATTTTCTCTTAAAGATGATGTGATGGATAGTGTATGATATCCATAAAGGGGCATAAATGGGGTAATTTTTGCTACAGTATGGAAGGAAGTGTTATACCACCATTCACCTATAGATGACCACTGACCCATTGTGTTTGTTTATTATATACAAATCAATGAAGATATCCTTCCAAACATTTGTTCACTATCTTAGTTTGCCCATCAGATTGAGGATGATAAGATTAGCTATGAGCTAATTGAGTACCAAGACAAGAAAATAGCTATGTCCAAAAATTTCTAGTGAAAATGGGATCTCTATCGCTTACTGTAACCTTTGGATTTCCATGAAGCTTTTGAATTGTTTCCATAAACGCAGTAGCAATTGTAATGGCATTAAATGGATGAGATAATGCACAAAAGTGTGCATACTTAGTAAGTCTATCAATTACCTCCATGATTACACTCTTTCCTTCAGACTTGGGTAAAGTTGTGATAAAATCCATTGATACCTCCTCCCAACACTGACTTGGAATGGCTAAAGGTTGTAACTGATCCAGGGTCTTAATTGTCTCAACTTTATTTTGTTGGAAAACTAAACATTCTGCCACAAACTTTTGAATATCATATTTAAGACCATCCTAAATGAATTCCTTCTTGACCCTATGATAAGTTTTTAAAAATGTTGAGTGTCCTCCTAAGTGAGAGGTGTGCAAATCCAAAATAATATTTTGTTTGAGTTGAGAATTCTTACAAGGATATAAGCGATCTTTGTATCATAATGAATCATTTTTCTAGCTAAATGTATCACGTGTACTTGGATCTTATTGCAAATTTTGAATAAGTGACCACACATCTTCATCATTCTTTTATTCACAACTTGCTTTGGTTATGCACCTAGGTTGGATAATAGAAATGGCACAAAGCAATGCTTCCACATCCTCATCCTTTCTTAAGGGTGCATATGCAACAACATTTTTCTTCCTTTTTTTGTAGATTATTTCAAAGTCATAACCCGACATCTTTTTCACCCATTTTTTCTTCTCTTTTGAAGACAATATTTGTTCCAAAATGTATTTAAGGCTATCATGATCTCTTTTACTTTAAATTGTCTTCCCATTAGGTAAGGTCATCATTGCATTAGTGCATGTCGTATTTCCAACATTTCCTTCTCATAAATAGGTTTGTGTAAATACTTTCCTTTGATTGACCGAATTTCAAAATCAATGGATCTTCCTTCTTTCATTAAGAAAACATCAATTCCATTTCCTCGGACATCACATTCCACAATAAAAGTTTTTGTGAAGTTTGGCGTAGCTAAGGTTGGTGCTCGTCACATTTACTCTTTATGATGTTCAAAGGCCTTCATTGTTTTTGGAGTCCAAGAAAATGCATATTTCTTCAGTAATGATGTCATAGGTGCCACTATTATCCCATAATTCTTAACAAACTTGTGATAACATCCTATCAACCTGAGAAATCCTCGAAGATGCTTTATGGTTGTGGGTATTTTCCACTCCTTAATGGCTTTAATTTTGTTAGGGTCTACCTTGACACACGCATGAGATACAATATGACCCAAATATTCCACCTCGTGTACTCCAAAGAAACATTTGGATGTTTTTGCATATAATTGTTTCTCCTCCAATAGTTTGAGCACCCTGTCAACATTTTGAACATCATCATTCCAAAACTTTTTGTAGATTAGTATATCATCAAAAAATACCAACACAAATTTTCTAAGGAAGGGTTTGAAAATGGAATTCACCATACCTTGAAATGTGGAAGGTGCATTACTAAGGAAAAAAGGCATGACCAAAAATTCATAATGACCATCATGAGTTATGAATGTTTTTTTCAGAATGTCTTCAGTATTCATTCTAATTTGATGATATCTTGAACAAACATCCAACTTGGTGAAGTAAATTTCTCCTTGTTATTCATCCAACAATTCATCAATGGCAGGAATGAGAAATTTATCTTTAATATTGAGCTTGTTGAGCTCCCTATAATCTAGATGCATATACCACAATCCATCCTTCTTGTGCACCAATATTATTGGAGCAAAGAAGAACTTTGACTAGGTTGAATTATACCAACCTTTAGCATTTATGAAACCATACGTTCAATTTCACTCTTTTGGGAATGAGGATATCTGTAAGGCTTGATGTTTGGAGGAACACTTCCTAAAATTAAATTAATAGCATGATCATGATCACGAATAGGTGGAAGGTCTTTGGGAGTATTAAACACCTTGGAATGATTTTCCAAGGCTTTCTAAAGAAATAGATTATTTCGATGTTTGAACCTCTAGTGAGCATAATTATGCAATTTCTCCCCATTATTCTTTCCTTAGAAGATTTGTCATGCCATTAGAGCTCGTTATCTTTCTTGGTTTCCCACGATACTTCTTAGTTCAACTTCCTTTCCTTCCCAAAAAAAAAAAAAAAAGTTATTGAAAATTGAAAGTTATAATACCCAAATATTGTAACCATTGGATTCCTAGTACAACATCAGCACCACCCATTCGAATGGAAATCATTGGAATATTCAATACATATTCCCTCATGTTTAGACTGATATTATGGCACTTTCTAGAGTGATTTATAGTTCTTTCATTTGCAACCATCACTTGACAGTCTGGTGCTAGATATAGGAAGAAATTCAATTACTTGGCTACCTTACAATGAATAAAATTATGGGTACTTCGGTAATCTATAAACACTATGACATTTTTCTTCTTGATATATCCTTCTATCTTGAGAGTTTGAGGAGTGGTAATTCCTGCCAATGTATTACAAGTTATGGTCGGATTCATTTCTTCTTTCTCTAGGGTTGGTTGATGGTGTATATCCTCCTATTTTGACATTTCTTGTTCCTTTTCTTCCTCCTCTTCATAATCTATCTAGAATAATTGCTTCTCAGCACACTTATAAACTTTAGTGTATTTGTTATCGCAATTGTAACAAAACCTCTTTTTGTCTTGTTTCCTCCATTTGTTGTGGTGGAAACCTTGTAGGTTTTGGAAGAGTAGGAGTAGAAACACTTCCATATTTATAGTTGTGAGTGGTAGACTTCCTTGTTTCCATAATTTTTCTTTCCATCCTAAATGCCTTCTCCAATGAATTAGGTTCCCAAAGGTGAACCTCATGTTGGATGTCATATTTTAAAGTCCCTATGAAGACATCAATCCTATGCTCCTTTGGAATATCGGTTACCCTAATATTCAGTTTTTGGAAGTCTTCAATGTGCTCTGTCATTGAACCCTTTTGTTTGAGATTTATCAATTGGCTAAAGCAGTTCTTTCTCTTTTTATATTCATAATGTGATATCATTTCATCCATAAAAATTAACCATTTGAGAAGTGGTTTACGAGAACAAATCCATTTATACCATACAAACTGATTGGTTTCTTAATATAGAGATGTAATACGTACCTTTTATGAGGGTTGCACATCTTGTAGATCAAAATATTGCTTCATAAGAAATTTATGTTACCAGATCCTTTGTTAGAAAATTATATATTATGGAGCAATGGAACACATATAATATTGCAAAAATATAAACACAGAAAACACATAAAACAAGAGAGACACAGATATACGTGGTTCATCCAGTTTGGGTTATGTCTACCCCGAACAGCCAGTCCTTCCTTTCTATTATCTAGAAAAAATGAAGAGACACAACCTACAGCAGATCCATTGTAATATCCTCTGTTTTCTCTCACAGTCTCACCTCTCTATTTCTTGCTCAGAGAATACACATCTATTACATAGCCTCAAATACAATACCCTCATACAAAGAGAGGGTTTGCCTTCTGGGGCAAAAAACCCTAAACTAAACATAAGTTCCACCATCAGATCATCCGCCTAATGAATGGCCGGATTGAATATAAATTATTATACTTTTACAAGGCAACTTTACATCTATTTTTAACTTCGGAGGCACTGCCCCCAAAACCCCTACCGGGGGAGATCGTCCCCCCCACATGGTGGGGTGTACAAAATTCCTGGGTTATACATCTGGCTGAAACAAAGACCTCTGAACAATCGTGCTCCACACACAACAATCTCCCACTTGGAGAATGATTGTAGCAACTACACCGCTACTTCACTTGCTAGACAATGACTCCTCTTTGGACCTGGCTATTTCTCATCTTCATCGTTATCCTTGAAGACCAATTGAAACTGAACATATTCTCAGTTTCTCTGAGGTTACAAATTTTGTTAGCTTATCTGCAGGATTCTGACTAGTGTGTATCTTTTCTAGCTTCAACTCTCCATCTTCCAACACTGATCGTATGAAATTGTACTTGAGTTGTATGTGTTTAGTCCTAGAATGAAATGTTGAGTTCTTTGCAATATGAATGGAACTTTGGATATCACTATATAACGTGCCCATATCATGCCCCTTACCCAATTCACCCACAAACCTTTGTAACCAAATCATTTCTTTACTAGCCTCCGTAGTAGCAACATACTCTGCTTCTGTCGTTTAAAGTGCAGCAACACTTTGGATCTTTTGAAACCCAACTGATAGTTGTTCCACCAATAGTAAATACATATCCTGTAGTGCTCCTCTTGTTATCTTCGTCACCTACCATATCTGCATAAACATATCCCTGTAGAGAAATGCTTGAACCACCAAAGCATAATGCTTGATTTGTGGAACCTTTCAAATATTTGAGAATCCATTTCACTACCATTTAATGTTCCTTTCCTAGATTGTTCATGTACCTACTTACAACTCCCACTGCATGTGAATATCAGGCCTTGTGCAGACCATGGCGTACATTAAGCTTCCAACTGATGACGCATATGGAACTTTAGACATATAATCCATGTCTTCTTGGACCTTTGGGCACATTTCCTTACTAAGTTTGAAATGGCTAGAAAAAGGTGTACTAACTAGTTTTGCATTGTGCATATTAAATCTTTTCAACACCTTTTGTATGTACTCATTCTGAGACAATGTTAATTTACGAATTTTCTCGTCTCTAGTTATTCTCATACCAAGAATTTGTTTTGCAACTCCCAAATCCTTCATTGCAAATGAATTTGCCAATTTTCTTTTGAGTACATTTATTTCCTGCATGTTAGACCTTGCAACAAGCATGTCATCTACATACAATAACAATATAATATAGCTGCTATCATTTTGCTTTTTTAGATAAACACAATGATCAGAATGACATCTAGTATAATGTTGTCCAGACATAAACTTGTCAAATTTTAGATACCATTGCCTTGGAGCTTGTTTTAAGCCATACAAGCTCTTCTTCAACCTGCACACTAGTTTCTCCTTCCCTTTTACCTCATATCCTTGTGGATGCTGAATATATATCTCTTCCTCCAAATCCCCATGGAGAAAGGTTGTCTTTACATCTAACTGTTCAAGATGCAAATCTTCAACTGCTACTAGACTTGAAATAGGTCTGATTGAAGTCATTTTAACAACAAGAGAAAATATTTCATCAAAATCAATACCTTTCTTCTGTGCAAACCCCTTCAC
>APFE030387479.1:99241-146157 GCA_000404065.3 Pinus taeda
CATGGGCACAACAAAAACAATAAGGGGGTTACACTAACAATAACAATAAGGGGGCTACACTAGTATTATAAGTACCTAACAAGGAAAATTATTATAATTGGATAAATCCTCTCTTGGCCTGTGGGGGTCGAGTTGCCAACCATACAAATATGAATAGTGTGATTGCAATATTCTACAACATAAATATAAAAATGCCACCCTTTGACCCTCATACAGTTCTCACCAAATATATAATTCAAGGGACATGGAGAGGGTTTTGAATTTACAACCTTGTATGGCCCCAAATTCAAAACAAGAACCCTACAAACTTGTAGTGTTATAGGCAAAAGTAAGACAAAACATATCAGTCCTATTTCCCTAAAAAATTATATTTGTATTTATGCTTATGTAGGATCAACTAGTTCTAAAAGAGGGGATGATGATGTGCCCCTAACCACAATTCAATTCTCCCAATAGTATTGTTTGTTTCTTCTAATGCTAATGAAATAGTGTGGTGTCATAGCCGTTAAGATCGACTAGGTGTAACATTTGGCATAAAATGTGATATAACATCCTACATGTTGTTGACAGGTGGTGGATGCTCCGCTCGTGGCTCTTGTAATGTTGTGATGTTGCAGAGCTATTCACATTCAACCATTTTTAATAAATTGTGTACAATCACTACTGCAAAAGGGACGTTTTAACGAATTTATTTAAGATGAAATTATAATTTTGTATTAAAAACATAAGATAACTTTTTCATTTTCTTAAATTAAGACAAAGGAAAATTAATGTTTTAACCTTCATTCCGCAAGCTCAAGTCGTATGTAATTATCTTAAATTAAGACAAAAGAAAAAAATCCCTATCATTTTCATTTTCTATTAATTTGGATTCATGGATAAGGGGATTTAGATTTGCAAGGGGTAGCTAGTTGACCAACTGCATCAGTGGCAGGGGCATTATTAGCAAATCCTATTCCGAGATCCATTGATTGAATCCTACCAACACCCATAGAAGTGACTGTTTGAAAGGTTTTAGTTAGACCTAGATCACTATATTGAGAGGGTTAGAGCTAGAAATCCTTCCTATCCTAAGCTCAGATAAATATGCACAACACGTTCTAGATACAATAGATCCATATTTAGAACCAATAATTTCATTTGAATTTTTTATTAATTTGAATTTGGAGATAGGGGGATTCAGATTTGAAAACGGTGACAACAACCAGTAGGAGGGAATCAAAGACTAGATTTTTTATGAAAAGATTGAGAGGCGACAACAACCATTAGCAGAGAATTGAAGACTCTAGTGTTTTTTGAAAAAATTGACATTAGAGGAATTTTGAGGTTTAAAATAGGCCTCCTAAGGAAATTATAAAATAATATTAGATGACATCATCAAATTTTAGAGACAAAAAAGAAAAAACGGCTTTTTCAACTCATATTTTCAACTTATCTCCCTATGGGTTTACTCAAATTTTGAGTGGGAACACTCATTGGATGCATAACTTGATTCCCCATGCAAGGAGTACCCATGTTTCACACTTTCTACAGACCCTGCTACAAGAAAAATGAGAAATGCGTGAAAAAAAAGTGATTGCAATCACATTTTTTCATTTATTTCCCATTTTTCATGTAGCAAGGTCCATCGAAAGTATGCAACATGGATACTCTTTGGATGAGGAATTAAAGTTGCATCCAACAAGTAATCCCTCTTGAAATTTTAGTATAACATTAGGCATATAAGTTGAAAATACGAGTTGAAAAAGTAGTTTCATTATTTTATTATTTTTTTACTTTTTCACTCCAAAAATTGGGAATCATCCCCCATGGTTGACGTCATCATCTTGAATCCTATTGGTTCTTATAAATTTTATTTTGGTTGTAATTTTTCTTGGGGGGGCATTTTAGATCTCAAAATTCCTCTAATGTATCCATGCCTCTCAGGCTCGATCCTTCCCAAGTGGTCAAAGTGTATGTGAGGGTCATGGGGGATGAAGTGGGAGATGTTTCGTTTTTGTCCCCTAACATTGGTCCTCTAGGTCTATTGCGCAAGAATATTAGATAATACATTGCAATGGAAACAACAAAGGACTAGAAGGGTTTGAGGGTCATAGGTGGCGAAGTGGGAGTTGATTCGTCTTTGGCTACTAAGATTGTTCCTCTAGGTTTGTCACCCAAGAAGATTAGAGAAGAAATTTCAAAGGAAATAACAAAGGACTAGAAGGTTTTGAGGGTCATGGTAAAGCTCACCATTTAGACCAAGTAGGCCAAGGTCATTATGTTAGGCCCCTATACTACTAGTGTAACCCCTTATTATATTGATGTACCCATGTAGTGCCCATATTGTCACTATTGTTCCCCATAGAAGCCCACTATTGTTATTATTATGCCCTTACATTATTATTGTTATGTCGGCTCTGATTACATTATGACCCCTTAGACTCCTATATATAGAAAGGAGGTATTTTCATTTGTATCATCCAAGAATTGTTCATTTATGTAATGTAAAGGAGGTTGCCCCCTCGAAGAGGCTGAATTCTAAGGCGTTGATCTATCTTTTCTATCTTTTCTTGAGCTGGTTTCATAACACATTATGGTGCTAATTGTGACTGCCCTGGTCATAAAAGAACTTAAGGATCTTGAGAGAGATAGGAAGAATACAGAGAACATCAAACACAATGGAAATATCTCCCTCATTGATTTCATTTATATCACTAGGGTTATGAGGCTGAGCTCCATGGTGAAGGATATTCTGGGCACATGCATATTCATTGCTTGCACAGTGGAAGGAAAGGATCTGAAGGATTTTCAAGCTGAGATCAGCGAAGGAGAGGATGAGATCCCCGAAGAATGAAGGAATAATTCACATTTGGTAACTAAAATTAAAGCCTTTATTTATTTTTATTGTTGGTTATTTTTTCATTTGTTTAGGGTTTTTAAGGTTTATGGAAGTTGAAAATTGGAAGAAATGTGAATTTTGTTTCAAGACCTTGGGGATTTTGAGACATTTAGGGGCCTGAAATGAAGTGATTTTTAGGCATTTTCTACTTCTTTGGATACTTAGGGTAGTTATATTATATATGTATGTGTGAGTACACTGAATGGATGGAAGAATTTGTTGAAACTTTTTACCTTCATCATGTGGGCTCAATTCGTCTGACACTTCATTCCTCCATAAGAAACTAATACTGGCATACTAGCGGTAGCCACCAAAGATACCGATTTCAAAGCCATAGAGTGTTAAACAAAGGACAACAAAATGGGATTCGACAATCAACCGCTTGCCATTGTTAGAGAATACCCTTACGACCTATCATTTTGCAATATACGTCCTCTACCATCTGTGATTTAGTGTTGAAATCCTTCCATCCATTTCAAACTAAAAAAAAATCAAAAAATAATGTGCAGTTACTAGCAGGTTCAGATTTCTCAACCACAGTGAGAATGTGGATGGCTAGTAACCATGGAATTTACATTTGAGTCTTGACCTATTCAATTTCAAAATTAAAGTTAATATTTCAAAAAGATATTGATTCGATTTGAATTTATGGTTAAACTTCTTTATGATAGTTTTGGAATTTATAGCTACGTTCAACTTGAACTAGATTATATCCATTAAGATCCTAGCTCATTTTAGTTAAAATTTCGAACTTTAATACGAAGGTCCTTCATTAAATTAGCTCCACATTCTTAATTTTGAAAATTTTAATTTAGAGGCCTAGTTTCATTACTAGATCGGTCATGGTATTAATTTTTATAATATAAGTTCTGATATTTTTTCACGCTCTTCCACTTATCATGCACATGGAATTTTACAACTTTTCCATCTTCCATTCTTTTGTAGTCACACAAGGGAAAACGTTATAAATTCTTATAGAGATAGAGTCTCACAAGGGAAGCCATATGCATTGTTGCTAAAAAGTAGCCATGTATACGAAGCTCTTAAGAGGTATTATTGAAAGGAATTCACCCCTATGTCTAGTTGTACGAACTGCATTTGCAAAACAACTAGTGTTCTTGATTTGGAATGATTTGTCATTTTTGTTTTAGAAAACTAACAATTGTCTTTTTAGTTTTCTCTTAGAATTTTATCTTGTAATAGAACACTTATTTTAAATGGAGGATATTGAATCTTGCAAGGTGTTTCTAAAGAAATGTTAGTGACTAATGTGTCCACCATGTAGAGTGCCCTATTGTTGTGGTAAATCCAAAGAGCACTAGGCTTATTGATTTTCACTGACCTCATGCTAGCCATGTTCTTTGATTCATATTGGACTTTTGACCTTCATGGCTAGAATGAAGAATCAATTGAAATATTATAAAAAATGGATTATGGAATTTCAGGGGTCACTCATAATATTTGTTGGTGAATTCTCTTCTTTTTTTTAACATTTAAAATATAATTTGTTGTATGTAAGATTGTATTGAATGGTTCAAGTATGAAAATGAAATAACCTTTATGTCAATGTATGATTTTATATTGTTGGCATTGTGACACAGATTTGGTGCTATGACATAGGTGTTGTCCTTGATGGAAACTCACTCAGATGACAGATCACAGTTCAGGATCACAAAATGAAGGAAAAAGAGGTATATCTAGGTTTCCCTTGACCAAACCGCGTATACACGTGGTTAGCAGACCAAAAGGCGTGTATGCGTATACACACACTTTCACGCAAGGAAAATTGCGTACATGTTGGAAAACTTGGTTTTGGTCCATGGTATTTGGTCCTTCGTATTTTGACCCATGGTATTGGTCCAAGGTATCTTGTCCAAATTATTGACCCCAGGTATTTGGTCCAAGGTATTAATTCTAAAGTGGTTTTGGGCCATGGTATTAAGTAACTCCTAAGACTATAAAGGAGGAGGAGATCATTAGGCAAAGGCACTCAAGTATTGAATATCTAATGAAGAGCAAGATCTAGAATACTGGTCATTGGGTTATGGTGCATAACTGGATCTGAATCAAGGCGGAACCTAAGCACTTGAAGAAGGATAAGTTCTATTGATGGGTCAAGATCTTTAGGCTTGAAGAGAATATCTTTGTGTGGTTTTGATCTTTTATAATTGCCACATGTTGTAATATGTAAATCTAATGATCTGGGTATAACTGATGTTTGAATAGTTTTAAAGGTTAAATCAACTTTTATAGATCTGTATGGAGGTTCAGTATAGTAAAGGCGTGTATAAATGTTGGTTCAGCATTTCAAAACAGCATATACGCAGGTCTTCCTTTAGATAATAGCATACAAACACAGGTTCGACACATTGAAGTAGCATATGTCTCATAAAATATGTTTTAGCTACTTTTGTTTGTTGTTGCAGTGTTTTCGGTTTTGCATTGGGTTCTAGTTACTGTTACTATGTTCTGGTTACAACATTCAGAAAAGTGATCGTTTGATTTAGTTTTCATTGGTGCAAAGGAGATTTATTGATGCAGATATATTTGATGTCTGAATGATGTTATTGATGGATCCAGTCTGAAAATTTATGAAACATGGTCCCTAGAAGAAAAGAGAAGGTTGTAGCATTTTGTAGGTCAACACCTACGTACTAGTAAACACATCAGCTAGTACAAGAGCTAGGGTGTTGTAGCTCCCTTCCAAGAGAAGTTGGAGAACAAGAGAAGGTTGTAGCCTTCTGCAGGTAGAAGCTTGCGTAATGGTATAAGACTACACCAGTACAAAATTTGTAAAAAGAAGTTTCTTATTAAATTAATAAAGAGACGATTGCAGCAGGTGGTTTTCACCCACATTGGGTTTCCACGTTACATCGTATGTTCATGTGTGTGACTTCTTGTTCTGTTTATTACACATGGTTACTATTTATATGGTTTTGATACATAGATTAGGGATCAAATAACCAAATTATAAGTTTGCAAGATATATGCTAGTTTCTCTAAACACAGTTGCACATACATGCAAGATTCATTAACAGATCTAGCGTATATAAATTTGTGTATGGAAATCTAAAATTTTTAAATTGATAATATAGATTCACCCCCCCATGCGGTATTATTTACAACAATTGGTATCAGACTAGGTCCTTCAGAAGAAGCTTGATTGCTTGAAGGAAGATCTATCATCATGAGTACCTACGAAAGCGAGGGATCCATTAGACCACCAATCTTCAATGGGAGCAACTTCGTCTATTGGAAGGTAAGAACCACAACCTATCTTCAATCTCTTTGAACAGGTGTTTGGGAAATCATGGAAGGAGGATACACATTTCCATCAACAATTCCTATAGATACTGCAGGTAAAAAGTAGTATTAAACAAATGCCAAGGCTGTCAACAAATTATTGGGGAGTCTATCACAATCAGAATTTGTCAAGGTTATGCAGCTCAAAACCAAAAAAAGAAATATGGGACAAGGTCGTTCTAATATATGAAGGAGACAATCAGGTAAAATGTGAAAAACTACAATCTCTCAGAATTCAATATGAAACTCTTAAAATGCACAATGATGAAAGTATAGCTAATTACTTCTTATGTATAGATGAGATTGTTAATCGCATGAAAACCTTGGGTGAAGAGATAAAAGAAGTTACTATAGTTGAAAAGGTTTTGAGGTCCCTGCCTTCTAAGTTTGAATGAAAAGTTTCTGCCATAGAAGAAAAGCAAAATCTTCAGAGTATTACTATGACACAGATGCACGGAATCATAACTGCTTTCGAAATGAGAAAAGGGGGTCAATCAGGTATGAGAGAAGTCGCATTCAAGGCTTCGGGAAGAGAAGAATTCAATGAATTAGGACACATTTCAGAAGGAGAGGAAGAAGTAAACTTTGTTAGGAACCTTTAACAGGGTTCTAGAAGATTCAGAGGTAAACTACCTTTCAAATGCTTTGCTTGTGGAAGAGTCGGTCATTATGTAGCCAAATGTCCTCATAAAGATAAGCTAGATAAAGGTAAGGAACCAGAAAAATGGAATAGAAAATAGAATGTAAGTAAGAAGAGCTACTATACACAAGAATATAGTGATGGTTTATCAAATACTAATGAAGATGAACATGATAATGATTATAGACTTTTGATGGCTTTTGAAGATGATGATTTCATGGATGCTTTAGATGAAGATGGTCTCTATGAAGAAATTTCTAAAATTAAAATTTGTTTAGAAGAAAAGAGTATGATTATAGATAATCTGACATTCCAACTTGCGGAATGGGAAAAACACAATGAAAAGTTAGAGTGTGAAATTGTGGGTCTAAGAAAAGATATTGAGAAAAAAAAAGCTCTCAATCTTAGATTTGCTAAAGGATCAGAAACTTTAGATGAAATTATCAAAGTGCAACATTCTCCTCTAATAAAGATGGGCCTTGGATATACAGAAGAAGCATCTCAAGAACAGAAGCCATCAACCTCCAAAACCTATCTTGATGCAGCAAGGAGAAGTGAACAGGTTGACAATTGTCAGCTAAGGCATAAAGTAGATCACTAGGTAAATCGTGTTCAATCTACTTCAAGGATCAACAAAAGCTACAACCTACCTTAGTTAAATCATTTTGCTTCAAGAATGAATTTCAATGGAAACTATAATCATCAGGTTAGTAGATTCGATAATCGCAGGAATTTCTTTAATGGCTAATGTTTTTCATGTCATAACTTTGGACACAAATATGCTCAATGTGTTGCTTACAAGACCATCATGACTAGAGAAGCATAAAATCAAAGGAATGTGACTGGGATCATGAAAAGGACCTACAATAACTTTTTTGTTCTTGAAAATGAAATAGAATGCTTTATCTATAACAACATTGGTCATGAAGATTTTGAATGCAGGAGTCAATTTTAGCAAACATCTTAGGAGGAGAAAGCTTCATTGGGTCCCAAAACATGGAGAAAGAAAGAATCACAAACAGAAAGATGTGGTATAGCCTTGTATGCAGAGGGACAAGAAAATCAGTGGTACATCGATATTGGATGCTCAAAACACATGATAGGTGATAAAGAAAAACTTCAGTCATATAATACCTTAGAAAAGGAAAAGAAGGTCTCATTTGGTAATGATGCTCCTACAGTCATAAAAGGTAAAATCTTTGTTCTCTTAAAAGAAAACGTTAAAGCTCGAAATGTTATGTATGTAGATGGTCTAAAGAATAATTTATTGAGTGTCAGTCAAATGTGTGATCAAGGATATGAGGTAGTATTTCTATCAAATGGATGTGTTGTTCATGAGCTTGATATAAGAGAAACTATGAACAAAGGTGTAAGAACCCAAAACAACCTGTACATACTCAAGGGGGGACAACAACAGTGCTACCTAAGCAAAAATGAACACTAGCTATGGCATAGAAGATTGGGGCATCTAAGCTTCCCTCAAATAACAAAAGCATATAGATACAAGGTTGTTCATGATCTTCCAGATATCAGCAATCCAAAAAATACAATATGCAAATCATGTCAATTTGGTAAGCAAACCAGAGCACATTTCCATCAGAAGGAAGGATCAACTAGTAATCCTCTTGAACTTGTTCATACTGATTTATGTTGTCCATATAGGAAAAACTCATCACATGGAGAAGAATACTTTATATTGTTCATTGACGACTTTTCTAGAATGTGTTGGATAGGACTTTTAAAGCATAAAGACGAAGCGTTCAAAAAGTTTAAAGCCATAAAATCTTTGGTACTTTTCTAGAATGTGTTGGATAGGACTTCTAAAGCATAAAGACAAAGCTTTTGAAAAGTTCAAAGCCTTCAAAGCTTTCGTTGAAAATGAATCAGATTGCAAAATCAAATGCCTCAGGTCTGATTGAGGAGGGGAATTTACCTCGGACGAATTCTTCAACTTCTGTGAAGAACATGAAATAAGAAGGGAATTTTCTACAACAAGAACTCCTCGGCAAAATGGAGTGGTAGAATGGATGAACAGAATTGTTCAACAAATGGCTTGTGCTATGCTAGATGAGTCTGGAACTCCTGCAACCTTCTGGGGTGAATATGCATTTATTGTCGTCACTATTCTCAACAAAACAAATGCCCGGGTAAACAACACTCAAACTCCTCATGAACTCTGGTATGGTAAGGCTCCTACTGTAAAATACTTCAAAGTTTTTGGAAGCAAATGTTACATCAAAAGGACTGACGGAAAACTTGGAAAGTTTGAACCTAGAGCAAATGAAGGCATTCTCCTTGGTTACTCTTCATGAAGTAAAGGATATAAGTGTTATAATAAAAGACTTGGGAAAATTGTCAAAAGTATTGATGTTGTGGTTGATGAAGCAGGCAAAAATACAAAGCAAGTAAAAACCAAAGATTATGAAGAAGATGAGGATTATCCTTCCACATCAAATCAAACTAATTCTGAAGAAGAAGAAACCAATGAGGCACCAGAAGAACAGATAAGGGTAGAAGAAAAGACTCCATCCACGTATGTTTAGAAGAATCATCCAGAGACTCAAATCTTGGGGTAGAAAGAAGAAGGTGTGCAGACAAGAAGAACTATCACATAAGCTTCAAGCTATCTAGCATTGCTTTCCTCCGTTGAACTGAAAAATGTCAATGAAACATGCAAAGATGAATGTTGGGTCAAGGCCATGAATGAAGAACTTGAGCAGACTGAAAAGAATAATACTTAGGAATTGGTTGCCAGACCTAATGTTAAGAATGTCATAAGAACCAAATGGATTTTCAAAAACAAGCTGAATGAAAATGGAGAAGTTATTAGAAACAAGGCAATACTTGTTTGTAAAGGGTATGCTCAATAAGAAGGTATAGGTTTTGAAGAAACTTTTTCACCTGTTGCTAGACTTGAAGCCATAAGAATGTTTCTTGCTCTTTCTAGCTTTTAGAAGTTAAAAGTATATCAAATGGATGTGAAACTTGCCTTTCTTAATGGAGACCTGGAAGAAGAAGTATATATTAAGCAACCAGACAGATTCATCCTTGGAAATGATCCAAAACTTATATGTAGTCTTAGAAAATCTCTCTATGGTCTAAAACAAGCTCCAAGGGCCTGGTATTATTGTCTTGACAAATACCTTCATCAACAAGGTTTTTCAAAAGGATCAGCTGATATAAATCTATATATAAAAATTGATAATGATAAATTGCTAATACTTGTTGTGTATGTTGATGATATCATTTTTGGTAGCAATGAAGAAGCCATGAGTCAAAACTTTGCTTTGGTAATGCAGAAAGAATTTGAAATGTCCATGCTTGGTGAGCTCACATATTTTCTTGGTTTACAAGTTCAACAAAATAAAGATGGTATTTTTCTATCATAAACCAAGTACCTCAAGAAAATCTTGAAGAAATATGGCATGGAATATTCTAAACCAATATGTACCCCTATGGTAACAGGATGCAGCCTCAACGCAAATGATGAATCAACAGCAGTACATCAACCAACCTACAGATCCATGATTGGTAATTTGCTCTATCTAATAGGTACCCGACCAGACATCATGCATGTAGTGGGAATTGTTGGAAGATTCCAAGAAAATCCAAAGGAAGCACACCTTTAGGCAGTCAAAAGGATTTCAAATATCTTCAAAGAACACAAAACATTGGTTTGTGGTATCCTAGAGATACAGATCTTACACTTCATGCATATATAGATGCAAATTGGGTAGGAAGCGTGGATGATAGAAAAAGCACTAGTGGTGGTGCATTCTATATGGGCTCCACATTAGTGTCTTGGTTCAACAAGAAACAAAGTCCAATTGCATTATCTACATCTGAAGCAGAATATGTGGCTCTTGCATCTTGTTGCACACAACTCCTTTGGATAATGCAAACATCGCAAGACATTTAGATCACATGTAATCCACCCATCTCCATTCTATGTGATAATACAAGTGCAATCAGTATTTCAAAGAATCCAGTCATGCATTCCAAGACCAAGAACATAACTATCAAATATCATTTTCTCCGGGAAAAAGTGCTTGAACAAAAGGTCAAATTGGAGTATGTTTCCTCCAAGGAACAGGTTGTTGATATATTCACCAAACCACTGCCCAGAGAGACATTTTAATACCTCAGACAGAAGCTGGGAGTAGTTTATGCATCATATTGTTGTTGAGACTTATCTGTTTCAGAGAACAGTGGTTATACATGAGTTTCATGAAGTGTATCCGTGTACATATGTTGGTTTCTATGGATATAGCTGCGTATATGTTGGTTTGAAGAATACCAGTGGGTTAGACTTAGGATGAAAAGAGTATGATATGGGTCTAACAATGATCATCTGGCACAGGTTCATGGGGAGCATATACTTCTAATAATGCATTATCATTGTTGGCATTACCTTAGAAGATCTTGGTACAATTTCACAGTCTTTTTTGATTTAGGTGGAACAGGTGCAGAGGGAGATCATGGTTGCTAGTCTGGATGGTGAATAACATATGTTGCTGATGATAGTTGTTGATGACTATCATAGTCTTGTTTTAGATATTTTGTCTCTATATTATGTATAACTTTTATTATTAAGGTCATGTAATGACCTATTTTGTTTCCCCACTATGCCTGGGATGGATGATGTAATGTTCTTGTTTCATCATGTATAAACTTTTGATGTATCCCCACGTCATTGGGTGGATGAATAAATCTTGGTATATCCCCACTTGGTTGGGATATGGATGTATGTATGAGCCTTTGGTGATATGAAGGTCATTTATGATGTATAGAGTCATGTTCTTCTTGTAGAACATATTTTTATAGAACTTGCTTACAGTCAGGGGGAGCATGAATAGCACCTTCAACATATCAAAGAATTCAGCATGTACTCAGGGGGAGCATAACCCTTTGCCCTTGATGACAAAGGGGGAGAATGACTTGGGGTTTCCATCAAGTCCAAAGGGGGAGATTGTTGGCATTATGACATAGTTTTGACACTATGACACAGGTGTTGTCCTTGATGGCAACTCACTTAGATGACAGATCATAGTTCAGGATCATAGAATGAAGGAAAAAGAGGTATACACAAGTTTCCCTTGACCAAGTCGTGTATATGCACGGGTTAGTAGACCAAAAGGCATGTATGCGTATACACACACTTTCACGCAAGGAAAAGCATGTACATGTTGGAAAACTTGGTTTTGGTCCATGGTATTTGGTCCTTGGTATTTTGATCCATTGTATTGGTCCAAGGTATCTTGTCTAATTTATGGACCCCAAGTATTTGGTCCAAGGTATTGATTCTAAAGTGGTTTTGGACCATGGTATTGAGTAAGGCCTAAGACTATAAAGGGAGGAGGAGATCCTTAAGTAAAGGCACTCAAGTATTGAATATCTAATGAAGAGCAAGATCTAGAATATTGGTCATTGGGTTATGGTGCATAGCTGGATATAAATCAAGGAGGAACCTGAGCGCTTGAAGAAGGATGAGTTCTATTGATGGGTCAAGATCTTTACGCTTGAAGAGAAGTATATTTATGTGGTTTTGATCTTTTATAGTTAGTGCATGTCATAATCTATAAATCTCATGATCTGGGTATAACTGATGTCTAAATAGTTGTAAAGGTTAAATCATCTTTCACAAATCTGTACGCAGGTTCATTATAGCAAAGGCACGTATACACACTAGTTCGACATTTCAAAACAAAGTATACATAGGTCTACCTTCAGATAACAGTGTATGAATGCAGGTTCGACACATTGAAGTAGCGTACGTCTAATAAAATATGTTTTAGCTACTTCTATTTGCTATTGTAGTGTTCTGGGTTTTGCATTGGGTTCTAGTTACTGTTACTGTGTTTTGGTTAAAGCATTCAGAAAAGTGATTGTTTGATTCAGTTTTGGTTGGTGCAAAGGAGAATTATTGATGTTATTGATGGATCCAGTCTAAAAATTTATGAAACGTGGTCCCTGGAAGAAAGGAGAAGGTTGTAGCCTTTTGTAGGTCAACACCTACGTACTAGTATACACATCAGCTAGTACAAGAGATAGGGGGTTATAGCTCCCTTCCAGGAGAAGCTGGAGAATGAGAGAAGGTTGTAGCCTTCTACAGGTAGAAGCCTACGTACTGGCATAAGTTTGCACCAATACAAACTTTGTAAAAAGAAGTTTCTTGTTAAAGAAAGATAGAGACGATTGTGGCAGGTGGTTTTCACCCACATTGGGTTTCCACCTTATATCTTCTATTCATGTGTGTGACTGCTTGTTCTTTTTATTACACCTGGTTACTGTTTATGTTAGGCCCCTATACTACTAGTGTAACCCCTTATTGTTATTAGTACAACCCCCTTATTATATTGTTGTACCCATGTAGTCCCCATATTGTTATTATTGTGCCCCATAGAAGCCCACTATTGTTATTATTGTGCCCTTACATTATTATTGTTATGTCGGCTCTGATTATATTATGACCCCTTAGACTGCTATATATAGAAATGAGGTCTTGTCATTTGTATCATCAAAGAATTGTTCATTTGTGTAATGTAAAGGAGGTTTCCCCCTCGAAGAGGCTGAATTATAAGGAATTCAACTATCTTTTCTATCTTTTTGTGAGTTGGTTTCAAAACAGTTTATATGGTTCTGATACGCAGATTAAGGATCAACTAACCAGATTATAAGTTTGCAAGATATACGATGGTTTCTCTAAACACAGTTGCGTATACACGTAAGATTCATTAACAGAAGTAGCGTATATAAATTTGTGTATGGAAATGTAAAATTTTTAAATTGATAATATTGATTCAACAAACCACCCCCCACCCCCCCCCTTCCCCAAGTATTATTTACAACATATATTTCAATTGAATCATGCTCCCTTTGCATCTTATTTTGTCTAGTAAATTAATTTCTCACTTTTATTAACTTGTTTTTATCTAGATATTGAAAATTCATGAATAGGGGATTATCTAGATACTGAAAATTTGAGTGAAGCTAAAATGTGATGTGAAAAATTCACTGGTCATTTAAAAATCCAAATACCACCAAACATAATATAAGAGTCCTTCAAGGTTTGAAAGTTGTTGAGATTTTACATGATTATGGATTACAAGAATCCATTCTCAGAATAAAATGTTGGGGAAATTTTTAAACAATTTAGCACCCTTTAATTACATGTGTACTAATTTGGGAAGGGAACTAATCGAATTTTGATAATGGAATTGTGTATCGTGGGCTTTCCAAGTTCCCTTCCCTCTTTTGTTTATGGTTTCTACACAAGCCTGATGTTTCCACAAAATGTCATGCTAGATAAGGGGATATAGGAGTGGAAGGAGGCTCCAAAGTCATCAAAAGAATAATGTTTTTTTACCCTCCCTTTGGCTAATAAAATATATTTATGATTTATTCAAGCAATCATTGTTTGGCTTGATAGATGATGGTCTCCTTCAATGTCGCAAGGGATATTGGCATGCCTCAACATCTAATCTCTTTTGTATGTCTTGTACTTCCAAGTATGTATAAAGACATTGTATGTGCTTCGACTTATCACCATATTTAGCTTTGGATTCTTGTCATCCCCTCTATATTAGTTTAGGAATTAGAGAGCAAGTGGGAGTCATCTAGTTGATGAACCCTAGTCACTTCTCACTAAGTTATTGTTTCCTATTCAAGTTTAATACATGAATCATTCGATCTAGGAACAAAATTTCCAAAGATATTTCTCTTGGTACTTTCCAACACCTTTTGGATAACTTGGTCCCCAACTTAAAAGCACCCATATATTACAACCTATATGGAGATCAATTTACATGGACCAATTGAGATATGGATACTACAAATGATCGAATACACTAACAAATCAATCACATATGGGGAGAAATATATGATGCGTTTTGAGTACTTTAATGGGATGCACTTTTGTGATTGAAGAACCGAAACATGTCACCCAATTTATAGGAGAAATATGCATATATTTTATCAATAGATGCATCCTTACACTTCAATTATTTTTGATTGAATCACTAAAATTTATTACTACCCCACTTGGGAAATTAGCAAAATTCCCATTATATGATGCACTATTGATGCACATGCACTTCGATTATTTTCACAGTGTTGATTATGTGTAATTCCATTGTCTCTCTAGATGGTTTCCGTATTATTATAAGATAATCTTGCCTATGAAGAGCCTCCCTGGGTGGTGAGTGGAGCAGAGGATGTATCCTTAAGAGGATGTGTCCTTTCAATTGGATTATGCTACCCTAACAAGAGACCGGAAAATTAGCAAAAGTAAGAAATGTTGGAAAAAATCCAAAAATTTGGTAGGTAGAGGACAATGAAAATCCTATAACAACCTTGAGACTGCTCTATGGATAGTTGGAATAATGCTTACATGGCTTGTTACAATCGACTGGTATGGATGTCAAGAATAATGGTGCAACCCTTTTCGAAACAACTTGGTCAACTCCTCCCTAGTGGTATCTTTCTAAAATTCAATTTCAAGTTACCTTGGGGTTAAAATTTATATATATTTGTTATTTTACCAATTGATTTCTTATAATGTCTTTGACATGGTTCCCATTAGTTATGTAATTCTCCCATAGAATATTTCACAAATCTAGTCTCATGTTAACTAGTTGCTAGTGACAAAAAGAAAACTGGACTTACAAGGAAAAATGAAAAGACTAAAAATGGCATATACTACTCTCTAATAATTAATATGACTATTTTGAGATTGATGGAAATGATAAAAAATTGTATGAAAGCAACAAACATCCTTATCAACTTGTAGATGACAACAATATAGTCTTTAGAGTTCTTTATTAGACGCTCTCTCGTCCAATATGCAAGCATAAACAACCTATATCCATTATTCTTAGCAACCTTTCTGAACTTTAGCTTTTCATAATTTGAGTGGGGTCCTTAGTAAGATGACCAACCATGGTATATCTTTAACAAAAACAAGAATTTATATTGATAACTCGTAGTTCTAATGGTATTATTACCTAGTGATTGATGAATGTTATTTTTTTCTCTCATAATTTCCATATAAATGTTGTTTCCATTGGGCTAAAACAAATTAGTCCATCAAATAAAATGACATTCATTATCCTACAAAATATATGTATAAGAGGAGGACCAAATGATCACTTTACACACACCAAAGAGATCAAATGATGACAAGTAATAATGAATATGTATCTAACATTGAACTCTTTGGTATTTGAATATGACATTGTTTAATATTTAATGTTCCATTATATAAATTTGTTGCAAAGAAGCTTTGTGTTGTACATAGGTTTCAAGATCATTAGTCTTTTGTCTTCTCTAGGTAGTAACCATTGTGATGGCTAGAATCTTATTTCCCTAAACCAAAAAAAACAATTCGAACTTTACCTTCTTTAATTTGAGAATTTTTTCTCATTTATTATGAAAAAAATCCATGAAGAAGTTAATTGTGTTCTACTATAACTAACATGAGCAAAGCATTCAACATTGTAGAATTTAGTATCTATGGTGTAGGACTTCTTTGAGTTTTCAAGTTTGTATGCTCTACATGACTTAGCCAAGAAATTAATGTTAACTCTCATAAGATAAGATAATATTATTAGTGTCAAGTGACCAAGGAATAAATCAATGGGACTATAAAATACAATCAATAGTCGTTGGACAGTGGTGGTGTATATAACCCTCATGTATGCTTAAATCCAATCCAAATAGAAGATATACATGTGATAAAGGAGCATGAGCTAGGAAAAATAAAAGTAAAAAACCTTAAGAGGCTTGTGATCCAAAATAATTATCAAGATCATAATTGGAACGAAAGTAGAAGTGGAGGGAGAAAAGGTTTCCCTCCTTCACTTATATCTTTAAAGAAACCGATGCAAAAGTTGATGATGTCATCCATAACATACTTATGTTTGAAGGGGATTGACTGTGCATTCTTGAGGAGCTCTTCAGTGAAACTAATTTTCTCTCTCAATAGTTGAGGTTGATAGAAGAACCTCATGATGAAAGTTTGGTTGATCGCCCTGCCCTAGTGGGTAGGAGTCAATAGCAAGCTAGTCTAGCTTAGAGTTCTCCTAGAATTGAGGTTTCTATTATGAAGGGGTAATAGGTTTGTTGCCTCACTAGTTGATCCATATGGCTCTAGAGATGCTCAAAAGTCAAAGAGGGCTAAGAAAATCTCAAAAATAAATTTAATCAGATTGAAGTAAAACCAGGACCAGATCATAGTGCTCGTCTGACCAAATTATTGCAATTTGAAGTTTGACAAGAAAAGCAAAAAGGAGAGGCCCACGGTTTGCCACATGACAACCCAGTCAGCACTTGGGATCCACAGATTACATGATAATGGACTAGTGGCCTATCACCCATTGACACTTGGCATTCAATCATTGGCTCCATTACCCTCCCAAAAAAAGGAAAAAATAAATAATAAAATAATAATATTAGATATAATAATAATAATATAATAACCTAAAAAAAATAAATGAGAAAACAAAAGATTATTATAAGAATAATGGGTATTAAATTAAATAATATGGTTACAAAAATAAACATACATATACACCATAGGATATATATATATATATTATATATATATATATATATATATATATATATATATATATATATATATATTATATATATATATATATATATAATATATATATATTATATAGATATATAGATAGATAGATAGATAGATAGATAGATATAAACGATTATATAATATAGTTGTAACATTAACAATATGAAAAAAAATTGATATAAAACAGAACATTAAAAATAAAAGACAAACCAGTTTTTTGTTAACCAACCAAACCATGTTTTATATTGAAACCATGTTTTGTATATTAGAAAAATGGTTATGTTTTGCATAAGCCACATATGGGGGTGGTTATATATATAAAAAAAAATTAAATCAACGAGCAGTTTATTATAACACGACTCTGGTGGGGATGCATGCACATTGTTTCAATTAAAAAAAAGGTACAAGCCGATAGGTTTTGAACCCGTGATCACTTAAAGATGGAATTTTAATCTTGGCATGGTGTCATTGGCATATTGATGCCTACTTTATACATACTTTTCATAGAATTTCATAAGGAGCACAACAGTGTGCTTAGAATTTCCATCCGAGCAACGTATTCTTCCCCCATCTCCAGGAAGGAATCTTTGGGGTAATCTTCGAGATTCCCCCAAATCTATATTTAACAGTGCCAGAAAGAGACCAAGTTTATAGTCATTTGACACGATTTCATGTCATGAATTCAATGGTGTGTTGCATTTCGTTAGTAGAGCTTCATATTTTCAGGCCATTCCTAAAAGTGGAGGTATATGATGCAGTGATGCCATGTTATCTCTTTTCATTTTCTGAGATGATGATTTAGTTTTTGAGATCCTTGTTACTATTATGTAAAAGGATGTTTGTATGGCACGTCATGTGAGAATTTATCATCTTCCCATGATGGAGGAAGACCCATATGAGTGAGAGTTCCTATACGAGAACATCTTATGGAGAAACATGTCTCTCTTGTTGAGGGAATTCATCCTTGTAATGAAAAAGAATGTACGATGTACTCATCATCATCTTGGAACATTTAATGAAGCAACCTCCCCACTCTTGACATTGGCCCTAGAGACGTAACCCACATTCGGTGAACTCCATTATCAATGTGTGTGTGTATTTTGATTTGATGGTCATTATTATGTTTTCTCTTCTTTAAAGCATGCATATGTGGTTTATAATACACTTTGATATGTGATTCTTCTAACATCAAAGAATTAAAATATCTTGGTTAATTCTCATAGTTGAAGAGATCCAGATCAAGTTTGGTATTAGAGAAGTATTCTTGCAGATGCGAATTGAGAATGTGAATGATTGAATGTGCAGCAAGAAGGAAAATGGAGAAAAACAAAGATCTATATCAGGACCTCCTCGAGATGGCATGCATGGTAGATTTAATGTGCAGATTCTGAGGAGAAGATGGTGAGAGAGGAATGGGAGAAAGAAAGAGAAGAGGACAATTCTCCATCTACCCCCTTGAGTGAGCATTCTTTTTCTTCTTCATCTTCCCATCATTTAAATAAGGAGATGAATCAGAGACTTCAAGTAGAGAATGTTGAATTGGGGGGGCTTCTATGAGAAGAAAAAGAGGAGAAGTAGAGATTGCAACTTTAGTTATGAGCCCCAGAAGAGTCCTTGGAAAAATTGAAGCACAACAAAAGCTTAGCAAAGTCATCATCACATGTTTCATAATCGACAACTGAGGAAAATAATGTTGATCGTTCATCAGTTTCATTTTCACATGACATTATTTCTACTGGAAACATTGAGGTACCCATTTTAGGAACTAGCATGAGACTCCTTACCAAGATAGGGTATAAAGGAGGAGGACTTGGTGTTAATGGCCAAGGAATGACTAAGGCATTGGAATTTGTACAAAGAACTTGATTTTCAGGTTTGGGATACATTGAAGGAGAGTGCTTAAGGGTATCAAAAGTTTTCGAGGAATTTTCGAAGCCATTAGAGAAAGAGGATGATTGGAACACATCACAATCATCCCATGAGAATGAACATTGCAGAGGAAGATCTAAGGCAATCTCTTATCGTCATGATTACACCAGAGACAACCAAGAGACATATAAAAATTCTCATTATTCTAAACTTCATTTTGATTACAAACATATTGTTAATGATGAGTATAAATCATGGTGTAGAAAACCATGTAGTTTTTATAGTTTACATAACCATGTGGTTGTTGAGTGCTAGAAGAGAATGGGAACAAGAAAGAGGATGAGGCGTGAAATTCCTTCTCCACATCAGGGAAAGAATAAGGTTATTAAGGTCTAGAGAGAGAAGAATTTTTGCAATCATTGTAACAGAGGTGGACATCAAAGAGCCACATGTTGGAGGCTCCATCTAGAGCAGTGCCTTAAGGACAAAATGTAGATGCAGAAACCAACTGGTGAAGATATTCAACAAGAAAATCTACCACATTCATGGTGATTCACTTTGTTGAGTAATATACACTTTTATAGATATGGTATCTTGTCATGGCCACATTTTGTAAATCATGTGTTGCAATATAATTGTAAAAGTGATTATGTGTTTTCCATCGCTTGTCAGAGAAACGACAATGTTTTTAGCCTTTTGTTGATATTTGCGATATTGGTTTCTATTATGACGTAAACTTGACCAAAGAGTGTGAGTTAAAAACTCTTGGAGAGTATGGGGATGCTTGGGTCATGATTGGTCATGTAATTGAATATGTAGTTTGCAAATAATGTACTACAGGTTTGTAGAGGATGAAGGCGTCAGCTCATCACTTATGGCTCTGAAGAACAAGGGCGAAGGTGAAGGAAGTGTGGCATGTCAGAAAATTTGTTGTGTAGATATGTTGTAGTGGTTACAACCACCCACCAAAATTTTTCCTTAGCCTCATTTTGGAGCCTCCCTTCCAACCTTCACAGTAGCTTAGCTTGCTTTGTCAAGTTCACAAGCTTTAGTGTATTTCTTGCACAAAGGTAGCCTCTTGGTCATAGTCTGATCCATTCCCTCATAGCCTATTCATCCAGACTTGGTCAAGCTACAGGCTGAGTAGCTTTCCCTTGAAAATTGTGCATTTCTAGTGGGAAACGAGCCTTCCATTTAGAAATTGCGTAATCCTTTCTGGAAGCCTGCTCGACTCTAGGATTATGAAATCCTGCTTGCCAACACTCCTAGCAGGATTTGTGCAAAATTTGCTAGCAAGCCTGCTCAGCCCAAAATTTATGCAAATCTAGGTAGCATTTAGCTGCTCTACCCAGAAATTGTGAAAATCTCCTAGGCAGCCAGCCTAGCTCTGAGCGAGAAATGTGCATTTTTTTCCAGCAGTCGAGCAGTCTCTTCCATGTGTAGTTGAGTTGACCAGTTCCCTCTGGGACTGAGAAAGAAAAAATTGTGTGCACGCGTTGTTTCTCCCAAGGCAACATGCAAAGGCATCCCTTGTTTCAGGGATCTATGTTTAGTAGTTGGAGGTTACATGCAAGGAGCGATTCTGAAACCTCCCACCAAGTGTCGCTTCCCCTAGATTCGTGGCATGTGCGTCACATCCTTGATGTTATCAAAACTCATCAACCGGATGCTGTAGAGCTCATTTCTCACATCAACCTTGCAACTCTAACATCCCACATATCACATCTAGGAGAAGTCAACACATTCAACTTAACTATTTTAGGGTAATCTCGCTTCCCATGCCTTGTGCTGCATTTCTATCACCTTTGTATTTTCACTTATGGGAGTATTGTTTTCTTGATTTCTTTGAGCGCTTGTTGTCATTTACATATATTCTAGCTTTTCCTAGCCCTGTTTCAGTTTTCATTGCTACCTCGTTGTTGTCGCATGCATGAAACTATTTTGCACGAACATTCGCCCAACCGGCAAACTGCCTCACCCACATACATGTTGATCTGTTTGTTGAATCTTTCGTTCATGTTTTTCATGCACTGTTAATCACTTCTGCTATCACTTAGTTTTGCCATGTATTCACTAACTTACTTGCTTTGAGTTGCCCATTGGCGAGTCGGGCCAACCTTGGCCCAGGTTCTGCCTTCACCAAGGGTGCATTGCATAATCTAGGAAAGGAAGGCTTACCTTCCTCTCAAGATTCATGCATTGCTACCTAGAACTAGCCTCCAGGACTATTTTGCGCATTTTTGGAGGACAATGGCTACTTGGCCCAAGAAATTATGCAAATATGTCCCTAGCCTAGCAGTCCTTCCTAGCAAGAATTATGCATTATGCAATCCTAGTAGTCAGCAACCAGACTGGACTATACATTGCACAATTCCAATAGTCAATCAATCTCCCAGTAGCCCAGATTGTGCCTTGTGTAGTCTTGGCAATTTGTCTCTCGACCTCCTGGCCAAAATTACACAACCTTCATGATCATGAACCTAGGTATGTTTTTTATCAGGAAATCTAGTGTCCATTTAGAGCTACTAGTCCGACTAAGATGGGTAGCTATCTTAGAAACAAACAAACTAAAGTTACTTGTGTTTTCCTTTATGATAAGTAGATGAGAGAGAAGCAGAGAGTACCAACCTCAGTATTTCACTTGGCTCCTTGCTTGTTTCCTCTCCCCTCTGACAGATCTTTGTTGCTCCTCCCTTGCTTGCCCCACTTCAAAGAGCACCTGTAAAGTCAAAGAAGCATAATACCATCAAGGAACATAGATATACAATCATAAACAATATAGGACCAGATTTATATTGACCACACAAATGCATATATCAAATTAGACATACAAGAATGTGGAGGAAAACTCAAATAATGTTATTGATAGAAAGAGTAGAAGAGAGGATTAAAACCCATTGATCTGACCCAGTGTCATCCTCCTAGCATGAAAGCCCTTCTTCACCTCATGAAAAGCTTAGATCACCCAACACTATGATGTTCCACAAAGAAACCAACAACACTTCCTTACAAAATACAAGATTCCAACCTTTGGATCTCTGGAATGAGGGATCCATATATAGATGTTTGCAGGTGGGTGAGTTAGCTTTTGGGATTTTGATTAGTGTCCTCTCTCTCATAGTTCTTGGTTCCACTTGGGGATTCATGATCTCTTACTCATCCCTGGGAGAATTCAGAGAGGCAAGTGTCAAATGGGTAGTTTCTAGAAGATTCTTTGGGTTTCCACCTAGCCAACTGCTTCTACCATTTGTCTGCTGTCACTCATCACACCCCACAGAAGGGCTTTTAGTATGCATCGCACTTTTTGCATGTGGCAGGTGAGATGCATCACACCCTTAGCACTAAGTAGTCTATATGGTCTAGTTTTGAATAGTTCTGAGCAGTTTTTCACAGAGAAATTCTAGGAGATGATGTAATCAGTTGACCTTACTCCTTTAGGGTATGAAACAATACTTTTATGGACTTAGAAGCCCTTGGCTTATGGACATATGTTATTGGGGTTGTAGTGCCCAAATATGTCTATAACAATGTTGCAAGTCAATTCTCATGTTCATTTTGGTTTTCGACTAATAGATTGCTTGCCATGAGTGTTTCCATGTCTCGAGGTATCCCATGTTTTGATCCGCCTCTCAAAAGTATTGGTACAATGGTTACAAGGAGAGTAGAGACAAAGACACTGTTCAAACCATAGTTGGGGATGCAATCGATCAAGTGTCCATGGACTTGCCTACCCACAAAGACATCAAGTTGCTTGTAGACAAGGACATCAAGATGTGATAGCAGTAGCATCACAACGAGTAACATCATGAAGAGAAGCTGAAGACAACACACCAAATGCAATGAATGCAAGAGGAGGGTTGTTGAAAACATGGAGATGGAACAAAGTTACAAGCTCAAGTAGGTCCATTGATGATGAAAGAAACTTTGGAGAGCCGGCTATGAAGTGATGGCATGACATGAATATCATGTGAAGGTAGAAGATGAAACAAAGAAGGAGTTGCATGTGTTGAAGCAACAACTCGGGAAGAACATGAAGTTGCATAAACAGATGAATGAGTTGCAGTAGGAACAGGAACAACAGTGAGCATAACATGCACTCACGAAGGAAACTGCACCCATACAAGTTAAGGATCCATCCTTGTAGCTAATAGAGAGAGGACATGGTAAGCAGTGTTGTTGATTGCATGCAAGGGATTCAGTAGCATGCGTATCGTTGAGTGCACACATGCAATCCAACCCATTCAACACACTCACCAATCGAACACAAGAAGCAAGTCCAACTGGGGCTGAACATGCACTTCAACAAGTTGATGTGCATGACCACCAGCACACACTTGAAGATCAACACAGACACTATGCATCAATGTGTTTCTGGTCCAACCATACCCAAGAAGACCATGCGCATGTTAGCAAACGAGTTGGATGAATGGGTCGAACCAATGCACCAGTTGCAACGGAGGCAAGAGTTCACTTCAGCAAGATGTCCACATGAGGTACATGCACACCATCACAAACGAACAAGCTTGGCATTAGCTCACCAGCTTCCCCATCACAAGCATGTCAAGAGTTGGTCTCACCACAGCGAACTGAGTGTCAGTGATGTCTTACAAGGCTTGCTCAAGCCATGTTGTCCAACATGAATACATGTGCATTGTAATGTTGAGTCATGTCAAGTGTAAGACGAGTGTCAATAGTTGGATGTAACAGTCATAGAGTAGGTGAAGAGTCACGAGGGTAGTTTAATTGTCACAAAGGGGAACATCAAGGGTCACCCCAGTATTTTCTATAAACAGTCCCTCATGACTCATTGTATAGGATTTTGATCAGCCAAGATTCTGATAAGACTATCTTGGATAAAGCTTGGACATTATTGTAATGCTCTTGGCTTCTCCATTGCATGGAGCTAGTTCATCTCTTTGGAGGAGCAGGCGGATGTGGCTGTAACGTCCCACTATTGGAGCTAGTAGGTTTACATGGTGTATTGTATGATAGTGACTTACACTTCTTTATATAGTAAGAGCCAACACATTTTCATTCATATGTTGTTATTGTTGTTAGATTATTCTGGTTGCCTTAATGATATATGTTGTTTAACTTACATACTTGTGTATGAAATGATTTGTATGCAATTATATGAATCTTGTTGTTAATGTGTTGTATATGTTGTTAATGTTGTCACCGTCTGTGTCGACTTCTCTGCCAGTCATTAGACAGACCTTTCACATGAACCTTGATGTAACAATTCTTGCACTCATCTTAGACTGATCCATCAGTATTGTACGTGTTATCTTACCTTGTATGATGTCACTATCGCATCTGTGTGGACTACTCTACCAGAAATTTAGCATGTCCTTTTTTGTTTTGTCTTCCTAGCTGAGTTGGGACTGATCCCTTCAACCTTGAACTCATATTCACCTTCTTCTCCCTTCGAAGTGTTAGAACCTCACATACACCTTTCTTGACTCACTGCATTGGTCACACCCTTGATATTGTTGAGTTATCTTACTTGCCTCTGTGCGACATCGCAGTTAAGGCATTACCTTACGACCCACAGCTGGGACACCTACACCGAATGATTTGAGGTCTAATTGGGACTTCTTACTGAGGAGATCCCCTTGATATGTTTTCAGGTCCAACACCATCAACAAGATAATATAACACAATAATTGTAGATTATGTTCATGCTTTTTTAGGACCAAAAGATCCTCAGTGAGGAGGAATGATCTAGGTGGCATCAAAGACACTCAAAAGTCAAAGAGGGATAAACAAATATTAAAAATCAAAGTCATTGTATTGAAGTGAAACTAGGACCAAATCATAGTGTTCGTTGTCCTGATTCCAACAGTGTAGACAACATTCAAATCGGAGTTCGTATGACCAACTTATTTCATTTTGAAGTTTGACAAGAAACACAAAAAGGAGGGGCCCATGATTTGCCACATGGCATCCAGTGAGTACATGAGACCCACAGATTACATGATAATGGACTAGTGGCCTATCAACCATTAAGACTTGACATTCAATCATTGGCTCCATGTCCCTAAAAAAGACAAAATAATAATAATAATAAATATAATAAATAATAACCTAAAAAATAACTGAGAAAACAAAAAGTTATTATAAGCATAACGATTATTAAATTAAATAATATGGCTACAAAAATAACCATACATAAAGCCATAAGATTTGGGATATATATATAGACGATTATATAATTATATAATTGGTTATAACATTAACCATATGAAACAAATTTCATATAAAACAAAACATTAAAGAAAGATAAAAGTCAAAACCATTTTTTTGTTAACCAACGAAACCATGTTTTATATTGAAACCATGTTTTCCATATTACAAAATACTAAAAAATAGTTATGCTTTGCATTATTAAGCCACATATGGGGGTGGTTATGTATATAACCAAAAATCAAATTAAGGACAAGTTTATTATAACATGACTCCGGTGGGTATGTAATGCAGGAGCATCTAACGCTCCTTAACTAAAAAAAGAATCCGAAGCTGAGCGAGGAGGACGTGGACAGCGAAATTGAACAAAGGGAAGATCTGCTCTTAAATTGATTTAAAATGAGAAATTTAAGCAAGTTGTTAAGTGATTTCAGGAGCGATTTTGTGGATCTTAACTGATTCACGCCTTGTAAATACTTTATAAGCAAGTATGTATGCATGAGACGGGAGGAGGAAGATACAATGTAATCGGTGTGGATTGAGCGACTAAGGCTGCAAAGCCTTGGTTATACTGTGTGTTTGTATATAATCAGAAATACATATATTATCAATTTTCTGTATGCTGTGTTATGGGTTTTTTCCGTTTAAAATTATGAGTGAAATACTGTGTTATGAACTTGTCAATGTGTCAGTGGCGACCTATGCGTTGTTAACTGTTAATTTTCTTTGAATGCAACTTTTGTTTGAAATTGTGTGTGATGACGGATTGGGTTAATGCAAAGTTTGGACGCACATCGGAACAAAGGACAACTTGGAGCTGCGTTTAATTATAAGGACGGAAGCCGTGTTCATCATAAAGTTTGTTACTAGCACATCGAGTTTGCAGTCGGTAACAGCATTAAGAAGTGGCCAGCGGAACAGCTAGTCTAAGGCGGCATGCTTGAAGTTCAACATTCTTATATGGCCGCATAAATGGATCTGTATAACAAGGAATAAAGATTGATGCGGTTGTTTCTTTTGTAATTGTTTGAAGGAAAAGGTGCAATCCCGTCAGAACACTGGAAGGCGAAATTGATACCGCATTGAAATTGCCGATATCCGATTTCCACTTGCATCGGATGGAGTTGGGTGGGTCGACGGATCTGCCGACGAATATAGGGTGCCCATATTATCTTTTAAAATCCCTCTATTGCAATGTATTGTATTACTATGTGGTCGTGAGGTTTAGATTGCATGCCTGCGATGATGATTAAAGTGATGCTCGATTTAATTGAAGATCCACATCAATAAGTTCAAAGGTTTCCGCTTCCGATAAGGCTTGTGCGCCATAACCCACAGGCCAGGTTCGAATTTTACATGAAAAGAGATTTTGGCAATACCCCAAGATTTCTTTTCATCAGTATGCAAACAAGTTGTTTTAATTAAAAAAAAGGAACAAGCTGATAGGTTTTGAACCTGCAGTCACCCAAAGATGCCATTTTTAACTTGGCTTGGTGTCATTCAGTCAATAACACATTCATTGGTTGGTCTGCCTAATCAAAAATACAAAAACCCACACAATGTAGCAAACCAAAGGTGGTGAGTGCGAGCCGAGAGGAGCCAAGTAGAACAATGAGCATGGAACTGAGACCATAGGTGTCAAGCCCATGAGTCGCGGTTGCAATGTGAGATGAGTTGAGTGGGCGCGTTCCCAGTTAAACGTGACAAGCGAGGGGTGCAATGAGTCGACAGTGTGATGAGTTGGTGAGAAAGCAAGTCGGTTGCAATGATGGGATGAGTTAGTGAAGTGCAACAAGCTAACAAAGGTCAAAAAAACGAAATTTGGCTATGTGTACAAACTTGGTGAAGGCGAACTTATATTGTGTGTGTGGACCTGGCAGGGCAGCAACATGGGCGAGTTGATGTTGAGTCGGGATGCGGATGGCTGAATGGGTAGGTTGGACTGGGTAGGCCGACCCATGAAGTATTCGTGCGGAGGCATATAAGAAGGCAAACACATGAATGGAGAAAGCAACAAGTTCAAAAGTTGAACCATCAAGAGTGAGTTTTGAGTTTGGGTGAATGAGCAAGAAGGTGAGTGAATGAGTTGAGGGGAGGTGCAAATAGTTCTTAGTCGTAGCACCAAGCCAAGGAGTAGGACACATCAAGGCTCGAGTTGACAGACCGTAGGTCGGGCAGCCGCACCGCTGTCGGTGGGCAAACCACAGGTCAGTGTTCAGGCGCATTCAGGCAGGCAGGCAAGTTGCACCGTAGTGGGCAGGTGAACTGCAGGTTGGTGTATGGGCATGTTCAAGTGGGCGGGTGAGCTCACTGACAGGTCTACATTTCTGTTGGTCAGTGGGTGGCGTGCCCAGGATGAGCTAGGTAGTTGACCCATGAAGGGTGCCGCTACATGACATTTGAATGGCAAGTTGGGTTGCAATTGTGGTGAAGGCACACGAGGTTAGAACAAAGTGTTGGAGAGTTGGGTCAGCTATGGGTGGGCGCCAGGCAAGGTGACACACCGTAGGCATGAGTTGAATGACCCTTTGTTGAATTAGTTGTGATGGATGGAAGAACCGGTGGACACAAGGAGTTGGTCCGGAGGGTGGCCTAGGGTGGGCGCTTCTACCGAACAAGCTGGGCAACCTGACCGGGCAAGGGTGGGTGCTCCGAACGGTGGTTCGGGTGGAATGAACAGTGCAAGCCAAGTTGCACGGCTATGACAGAGATTGTAGAGAGGAAACTTGGGGTTTCGTTACAAATACTATAACTTGTATATTTTATGTAAAATTGTTATTATCATATGGGCAGACTCATATTCAGGGAGTTTCCCCTCCATTTAATTATCCGTTGTGCATATGTGTAAATGGTAATAATGATGAAGATGACTAATTGAATGTTTTCCGTTGTGTATAGGAATGTTATACTTAGGAAAGTGACCAATAAACTAAGTATGGAATGTTAAGCATAGTCCACACTTGTGAGTATTGTTGAAAAGAAAATGGGTGGTGGTGCTCCACCCCCTTCATGCGATTGAAAGACTACCGCCAGAGTAGGGGCGTGACAGCTGATATGAGAGGCCTTGATTTTCTGTAGGGTTTCCTTAGAGATTTAAATGCAAGCTGATGCCACTATCACTTCGTGGAAGTTGGTATCTAAGCTACTAAATACTTGATTGAAGTGCTACATTTCATGACAGGTTTATCAGGGATGAAGCTTCGTGCTTGGGCTAAGTTGAACAACAAGACATGGTAGGTTTGGAAGAATGCCAAGGGAAGCTCTTGCTCAACTTATACATGTTGAAGTAGATGAAAGAGGAGAACCCATGGATTCGAGATGAACTTGAAGTCTTGGAAAGGAATGTTGAAGACAAACTTCTTCGACTTGGTTGGGCAATGGAGCAGGATGTAGTTGCAGATTGCGATGATGAAGAGAAGTCGTGATGTCTGAGGATGTTACAAATATGGCAACGATGGAGGAGGAACTTGAGATTGATCAAGTTGGATGAAGACTGTGTAGTTTGCAGACATTGGTGGATGAGGACACTCACATGGAGGGGCTTCATGATGAAGTAAGTACTCCTATTTTACTTGTGTTTTATTGGAGCTTTTGGAGGATGTACCATATGCAGAGAAGGGAAAATTCAGTTTTCTAATCTAGTGGAATATCTTAACATGGATGTCTATGATGAGACCTTGTATGGAGAAGCAAGGACCCTTGAATGTTGCAGAGCTTGTTGGGGTCATTTGTGACCTTATGGTAGAAGGTGCAAATGCCCATGACAAGGGAGGAACGTGATGATCATTTTGGAGGAATGGGTCATGCTTTAGCCATATGGAGAAATTGGCTATGTGCCCTGTGCGACTCATGGACATATTGGAGAGAGGGCACACACTTGGTTTTGATGATACTTGGGTGGACTTCTCATGGCCGAGACCAAGAGGAAGTCTTGGTGGAATCTTTAGTGCGGGAGCTATGGTGGAAGGGACTCATATGACTTGATGACATATATGGTGTGGGTAACTATGGGCACTAGACCTAAGTGAGACATAGATGAAGATGAACGATGTTGTGATGGGTCTACTTAGTTGGAAAACATGGGCAAATTGAGTCATGGACATCGAGCTGGAGAGATGGGGCATGGAAATCTTATGTAGGGACATTATGCAGGAGCACTTGTAGAGGTGTCACTTATGGGCATCCAATGAGGAGTTCCAAGGTAGGGATGTTGTGCAGATGGATTTGCTAATGTGACATGTAGATATTTTACTTATGAACCGATGGGGAAGTTGTGCACTTATGTAAAACAAGGCCTTGGACTTGGTCGAGTTATGAGAAGACTATAGAGCATTTCTACTACATGGAGAGCCGAGGCATCTTATAGAGACCTTTGGGGCCGAGACATGTATGCTTGCTAGGATGTTGGTTAGAGATGACTCATGGAGCTCATGATGACATGAGGTTGTAATTTTTAGGGACTTCATATTATAGTGGACTTGGAGGATCTGATGCATTTAGGAGCTAAGGTCGGTGACTTTGATGCAGTATGGGGTGAATACACTTGACTACATTTATGGGGTGTACTTCGGAGAGTGACTTGATGTGGAGGATTGATATGAGACACTTTGGAGTGATGGAGTTGCAGCGATGATGATGCCTTGGTGGCAACACTTGGGCATGGGTTGAGCCGAGACTTAAAACCTTTTGATACATGAGAGATGATCGATCTATGATCATGGGTAGCACATGGATGATGAGACAGGTGTATACTTGTTCCCTTGGTAGACTTGAGGATGGCACATTACAGATATGATGGAGGTTGCTTCATGGACCTGGATGTGGAACATTGAGAGTCGGTTTGAGGGGAGGATCTCTTCACTTTGAGTAGATGGATCTTACATATATGGATGATGATGTTGGGATATATGCAGCTGATTTGCAGCACATTGGAACCAACATCATGGACAACATGTTGCAGATGAGATGGGGATTACTTCATGGACCTAGGCATGACTTACTTAGATGGAGATGGATTCTTGATCGAGTTGATGTTGTGGCAGGATGCTGAGAGAAATCACTAATGGCGGCATGAGGATGTGCATTCTTATGGTTTGTGCATGATAGTTGGATTAGCTACCTAACTAGTTTAGATCATGGGGCTCGAGAAGTGTATTTATATGTGTTAGCATTGTGTTGGAGTATAATGGCAACAATTCACACGATGACCATACATGATGGGGTCAACACAATATGTTGCAGTGAGCATGTAGCTTGAGTTGGAGGGACCATCCTTCCACGGTGGGGCAACATGTGGAGATTGCTATGGGGGGGATGATGATTATGGATTGAGGAGACTTTCTTATTCATGGAGACATGAGCCTTTATGGTTTGTGTGATGATAGAGCAGAGGTGGGCAGCATGAACATTTTGGATGTTAGAGCTAGCGACACTTTGCGATGTCGTATGATAGTGTTGTCAAGGACAACAACCATTTAGAGTGGGGGAGTATGTCAAGCCCACGAGTTGTGTTGCAATGTGTGACAAGTTGGGTGGCCACACTCCCAGTTAAACACAACGAGCTGGCCATGCGAGAAGTTGATGGTGTGATGAATTGACAGTGCGGTGAGTCGATGATGCGACAAGTCGATGAGCGGGCGAGTCAATTGCGATGAAAGGTCATGATGATGGGACAAGTTGGTAATGTGCGACGAGCCAATGAATGTCAAAAAACTAAAATTCAGCTAAGTGTGCAAACTTGGTGAAGGTGAACTTATATTGTGTGTGTGGACCCTGCGTGGCAGTGACATGGGTGAGCTGACATTGTGTTGGGGTGCGGATGGTTGAATGGGTAGGTTGGCCTGGGCAAGCCAACCCATGAAGTATTCATGCAGAGGCATATAAGAAGGTGAACACATGAATGGAGAAAGCAACAAGTTCAAAATTTCGATCATCAAGAGTGAATTCTATGTTTTGGTGAACGAGTAAGAAGGTGAGCAAAGGAGTTGAGGTGAGGTGTAGACAGTTCTTAGCCACAACACCAAGCTGAGGAGCAAGACACACGAAGGCTTGGGAGGATAGACAATAGGTCGATTGGCCGCACCACAGTGGTTGGGCGAACCACAAGTCGATGCATGGACGTGTTTAGGTAGGAGGGTGATCTGTGCCATAGTGGGTAAGCAAACCGAGGGTTGGTGTGTGGGAGTGTTCAAGTGGGTAGGCGAGCTCAGTGATAGGTATGTGTTTCGGTCAGTTGATGGGCGTTGTGCCAGGGGCGAGCTAGACGGTTGACCCATGAAGGGCATCGTTGCATGATGACTGAACGATGAGTTGGGCTGCGATCTTGGTGAAGGCGCACAAGGTGCGAACGAAGTTTTCGAGAGTTGGGTGAGCTATGGCTGGGCGTCGAGGAAGGTGGCACGTCATAGGCACGAGCTGAATGACGCTTTGCTAAATGAGTTGCAATGGACAGAAGAACCAATGGACATGGTGAGTTGGTGCGGAGGGTGGCCCAGGGGTGGGCACCTCTACTTGACGAATTGGGCAACCCGACCCTGAAAGGGTGGGTGCTCCGAACGGTGGTTCGACTGGACCAAACGGTGCAAGCCAAGTTACATGGTTGTGACAGAGATTGTAGAGAGGAAACTTGGGGTTTCCTTACAAAGACTGTAACTTGTATATTTTATGTAAAATTGTTATTATCATATGGGTAGACTCATATTCAGGGAGTTTCCCCTCCCATTAATTATCTGCTATGCATATGTGTAAATGATAATAATGATGAAGATGACTAATTGAATTTTTTCTGTTGTGTATAGGAACGTTATACTTAGGAAAGTGAACAATAAACTAAGTATGGAATGTTAGGTGTAGTCCACACTTGTGAGTATTGTTGAAAAGAAAATGGGTGGTGGTGCCACGGGCCCTTTCATTCGGTTGAAAGGCAACTGCCAAGGTAGGGGCGTGACAATAGGGGTCCACCATGGGTACATTTTCTGTGGTGAGAATATTTTAGGGGATTCCCTGAAGGATGATTTTTGAAAGTGTCAAATTCATGCCAAGTTGATACTCAAAAGAAATAGAACTTCATAGGGAACACGATGGTGTGGTATCTTTCCTCATATGAGTAGTATAATTAGGTAGTTGAGAGTGAGGAATCTTTGCAAAATCTTGTGGAATCTAAAAGATTCCCTTGGAGCCTTATTTGTGACATAAGTAGAATGATGCCAAATTTATAGTCATTTTTCACATAATTTCGCAAGTGCAATAATGTGCTCAGAATCTCCATCCTAGCAGTGAATCATTCACCCATCTCCCAAAAGGAATCTTTGGGGGAATCTTTGTGATTCCCGGGGTCCCAGATTTTGATGATGTCATAAAGGGGCCAAGTTTACAGTCATTTGACATGATTTCACACTACAAATTCAACAATGCAATCCATTTCATCAACAAAGCGTCGCATTTTTAAGCCATCCCCGAAAGTGAAGGTATATGATGCAATGATGCCATGTTATCTCTTTTCATTTGCTGAGATGATGATGTATTTGTTGAGATCCTTGTTACCATTGTATTGAGGGACACTTAAACGCCACATCATGTGAGAATTTATCATATTGTCATGTTGAAGGAGGGCCCATATGATCGAGAGTTCCTATAGGAGAACGTCTCATGGAGAGACATGCCACTCTAGCTGAGGGAATTTATCTTTGTAGTGACAAAGAATGTACCATGTACACAACATCATCTTACAACATTTAATAAAGTGGCCTCCCCACGCTTGACATCAGGCTCGAAGATATAACCCACACTGGGTGAAATCCATTATCAATGTGTGTGTGTCTTTTGATTTGATGGTCATCATTATGTTTCATATTCTTTAAGGCATGCCGATGTGGTTTTTGATACTCTTTCATGTGTAATTATTGTAACATCATAGAATTAAATGATCTTGGTTAATTCTGGTAGCTGACGAGATCTGAAACACTAGTGGAATTGAAAATAGGAGAATTGGCTTAGGGCTTCATGCATGTAGCAATTGAGATATCTCCTTGTGTTTGGTAAAAAAACAAAGTAAGGACACATCAAGCCCATTGTAGGAATGTGTTGAAAATTAGGTCATTGTGTGGAAAAAATGCAATGTCAACTAATGGTCAAAGAAAAAATATCAAGATGACACCAAGGTTGATTTTTCCTGTGACATGCATAACCTATTCATTGTCAGATACTTTTGGAAGAAATACCACCTCTTAAATGTGAACATGAAAACTCATTATCAAATCATGAACCATCAGACCAAATTTTAGGGTTTTTTTATACCTTTCATTAGGTTAAAAACACCACCACATGTCAACCCGTATATATTTCTAGACATATATGTACTTGTCTTGAAAATGCACTTTTTCATTGATTTTACATTATTGATATGAGTTTTGGTTGTAATGTTGTTAGATTATTTTTTTCATGTGCAAATATTTCATGATGCAATAAGTCGTCTCTCTTGCTAAAAATGTATGGTTGGGCGATAAAATCTAAGTTATTATTTTGCTACACCATAAAATGAAAGTTGTAAAGTAGTCCCTTCAACCATAAAACTCTCATTGATGGTTGTATAACAAGGATTTCCAAAAATGACATAATACACTAGGAGAGTTGGGTTGGCACTAGTTGGCCAAGGGAAGCTATTATATGAGTAAGGATGTTGAACCTTTCTTTCTATCTTTTTCTAATTGGGTGTCAGTTGTAATATCACACAAGCAACATGAATAATTGTAGAAATTTGTTTAAAAAATGAGTATCGGGCATCATAACTAATTATAATATAACCGGAGAGACATGATTTGAAATGGAACTAAATAATATCTCGTAAGAACAACAAGTAAAGGAAAATGAGGAAAAATATTTATACCAAATATGATGCATAGCCATGACAAGCTGAAACAAATATATTTTACTAACTTTATCAAAGAAAATAACAATATTGGTCCCCATTAATAGTCACCAACAACCTTTTGGTTAACATAATCAAATAAATTCAATGGAATTAAATAATAAATACCAAGAAAAGATGTTGCCATTGACAAAAGGGGCGTATTGTCAACATGTGGCATAACAACAATAAAGAATTTAGTATTACCTTTATAAAAATAATATTTTTGAAGCCAAGGTCACATGCAATCTATTTTGTTTAATCTACTAATGCTTGGGTTACTTCTTTCCTATGCATGAAGAAACACTGCTACATAATAAGTTGTTTTAAGACACTAGTTTGAGACGAAGTAATAATTACATCTCAACTTATCTGTTTTCTACATCTTATTTATTTTAATTAATATTTGTTTACTTTTCTCATCTCTATGGCAACATTTTTTCATATGATAAAAATAATGAGTGACAGTAGTGTCTGGATTGATTTTGGAGACTAAATCTATGAAGTAGATGGAGAGCAGCATGGATACTTCCATAACAAACAAGGACTATTTTCCCTCATCTTGGTTGTAGGATATGCTCTCATTATATTTGGTTTTCCTATGATAAAAACAGAGAGGGAGAGTTGTGCCTTGGATTGATTCGCAAAACCAAATCTATAGACTAGATGTAGTGTGGCATGGAGATTACCACAAGTGATAGGGGACTGTTGTCCCCCAACTTGACACGATTACCAGGACTACAATATCTTCTCTCGACATCCTTGGTGTGCAGAGTTTGAAATGAAATCTAACACATAAAACCCAAAATTTGAGGATCAGGTCTCGTGCACTCCTGCCTTCTCTCAATTCTCACTTCAAACACATTAAGAACTTAAATCTCTTTGAGTGCATGGATCAATTGCAGGGCTAAGATCTCCATTTGGCTTTTGAATCTTATTAAGAATCTAGTTAGTTTAATATTAAGGAACCCTGACCAACCACATAAATTCATTTCAAATATAGGGTTTTTAGGGTTTGTGAAAAATTGTACTCTCATGGATGATGTTTCCTTGACTTTCATACCTAATTTGTAGGATTAGGGTGTTAAGGCCTTGACTAGCATTTGTAAAGGACTTAACACTATGAATCTCATGAATTGCAGGAATTTGTTTGATAATGCATTGGAAAGCCATAAAAACAGTGACAATATCTAAGAATTGGGTTTAAAGGGTTGTTTTGGATTCAATCCATTTATTTTGGTAAAAATAGGTGAGAATTATCCAACGCCTCTAAGGTTCTCACTCAAGCTTCAACCATCTGTTGACATTACCTTGACCATCCAGTCTCTCGCCACTCACTACTACAATCTGCAGGAACTCTGGTTTAAGACTTTCATATAGAAAGCATGAGCTCATATTATTTAATATTAAATGACTCAAAAAACCTCCTACCACGTCACTAAATATAAATATTACAAGGTGGACAGTGGTTCATATTTGAAACCTACACTTTCAATTTCTTCAAACCATCAAGAGTATGACAAAATGAAACCCTGGATCATTTATTTATGCTCTTCCCTGCAAAATTTTATGTATTCAAACCCCGATCATTCACCTAAAAATGTGATTTGTCACTATTAGCTATATAAATAGTCAATATACTAACATGATTACCCAATTGAGAGGGGCAGTCAGATGCTCTACCCTTTGGGCATCCTGTTGTGTAGGTTATTTAAAGCTACTTGTTTTCTAAGGAAGTTTTAGATAATAAATTTGGTTTTGTGGATAGGTGTTATATTTCCTTAAATATATTTAACCATTATGGTTTGAATGGTATAGTTCTTGTATAACCCTAAGGGGTTTGATGAGTTTTGTACTCAAAGCCTTGAAAATTCCATAAATAACCCAAGAATTGACATTAGATTCTTAAACTAACTAAATATATGCAAAGGGATATGAAATGATTTGTTATAATGTTCACAATATGGTTTCTCATGTTTCATTTATGAAAAATCTGAATGTTAAGGTCGACATATCTTGAATAGTAATTTCATACTAAGGAAAACATTTTGTTTATGGCATATATTTGCTACTAATTTCTTCTTGTATACATGATCTCAAACTTTCTAAATAACCAATCGGTGCATTAACCTATGAAGTGACCAACTTAGAGTTTAAACAAATTCTCAATGTTGGCATTGTTACATCATTATTTTATGATTTTTTTAACCATTGGTCATTCTAGGGCATTAATTGGAAAATGATGGGAATGAAAACCTTTGGAACATATTTAAAATGTTAGGCGTCTCACTACTCATCATTGGCATACTTTGTTTCAACATATAGTCACATTTTGAACAACCCACTAAAGTTGTTGAGACATATTTTTGATAACTTGGTTCCTTATGCTTAATTTCCATTGAATGTAACCTTGTCTATTGGATTTTGTCTGAATTTGAGATTTTTTTTTTTTTTTTTTTAATTAAGGACTAATTTCTACAGTTGTATCTTCTTTTAAGTTTTGAGTATTTCAACTAAGTGTAGACACACATGGTACTGTTCATTAAATTTATATTAAACTTTGAATTTTCTCTGAAAATGATCCTTTAAAAAAAATCTCACTGTTATATACAACAAAAACACCATAAAATATTTGTTTTCTTTTCCACTGTTGTATTTAAAGCATAAATCGACCCTAATGACTTGCATGACACCAATAACGACACAAAATTCCTCACCTTGTATGGTTGGTGATTTCATATTCTTCTCATCTTCTTATAAAGAAATAATATTTCAGAATAACTAAGGATTTGAACTAATATATACACTCATTTCACATATTTGTTTCACTTAAATCATTGTATGCACTTCAAATTCCAAAGATATTTCATATTGATGTAATAAATCATTCTTTGTTGTCATAAAAAAATTCACTATAGAGGATTTAAGGGAGACCCCAAGGGATCATGGCCAAACTGCCTTCCACATGGCAAGGAAAAAGGGGCACAAAAGGCATTTTCTTGAAATATTGAATATAGAGTGTTTATAATTATTCTTGTAACTGAATCTTGGGGTTGTTTAACATTCTAAGAATGGAAACAAGTGAATGAAGCCCATGAGGTAGACAAGAGGTTACCAAAAATGATTCTTGGGGCCATTGTCCTTCCATTTTACATGTCATTTGGTAAATAGGGTGCAAAGGTGAAATAAGGCACTCAACTATTTAGCCACATGACATGGGGATCATGAGGAAGATAAAAATTCTACCACTACTCATTTTTACACCCAAATTTGTGGAAAAGGCAGCAGTGGAGGAGTTATTGAAGCAAAGAAAAGCCAATCGAAGATTGGTAATCCTAAACGCTAATCTTTGTGTATTGAATAGTTTTATCATAGTAAGTTATTTATTCTTTTTGTGTTCACCCCATTTTCCTTGCTTGTAATGTTGTTGTAATTATTATAAGATCCATATCCTAGGGTATGCTAATAGCTTTATTTCTAAAGAATTTAAATGCAATAAGAAGCAATAGTTTGCTGACTTACAAGACTTTTAAACAAATAAAATTTACCATTTACATTCTAATCCTTATAACTTATGGTGAATATTTCATTCTAATAAAATTTACATGAGTAATCTATGGAAGAATACTTGTACCTATCGCTGGTGGAGATGTCTTTGTCCTGCTGCTCCTGCTGAAGGCTCCTCTTGACGGAGCCAACTCGATTTACCTCCAAGCCAACTAGGAAATAAGCCCTAGCCAAGGAAACCTCCACAGGTTCCTTAGCCCTTTGAGCCCAAGTCCAATTAGATGTAGTGTGTGTGTTCAAGGTGAATGATCTAGACCAAGATGAACAATATTTCCCTCATCTCAACAACCCAGGAAACCTCTACATGTTCCTAAGGTCTCCAAAATTACAACAAATCCTAAAATCACAACCAACCCCACCATCATAAGCAAGACCCCACCTCCCCTTTTCTCCCTTCGCCCTTCCTTTTTTATACCCTCCCTCTCTTCTCCATCTCAACCACGTCTCATTGATGTCCTTAACTTCTCATCCATCCTTACAGTTGACTTCTCTTCTCCCAAGTAAAGCTGAGAGTACATTTGGAATTGGGAAATTAATGGGAGAGGACCATGTCTCCTCCCAAGTAAATCTGAAAGTACATTTGGGAATGTGAGATGAATATATATATTGATAATTAAATGGAGAGGACCATGTCATTTCCTTAGTAAATGTGAGGGTACATTGGGGAATGTGAGATGAATATATATATATTGATAATGTGTTGGAGAGGACCATGTCTTCTCCCAAGTAAATATGAGGGTACAATGGGAAATGTGAGATGTGATTAAATGGAGAGGACCATGTCTTCTCTCTAGTAAATGTGAGGGTACATAGGGGAATATGAGATGAATACATATATTATTTGAAAGAATGGAAGGAGACCATATCCTACCTTAGATTCAATTTGATAAGGTAAGTTGGGAATTTGAATAATAGAAATCATGAATTTTATATTGGACCAATATTTCTCAATATTTTCAGATAATGTAAAAATTAATAAAATTTGTAGGATAATATTTAAGTGGGGAATTACATACGCCCCTCCTTCAGAGAACTTTGTCCCGAAGATTAGAATGAAAAGATACAAGGAGTTTGAAAGCATAGCAACCAGAGAGAGTTATAGCTGTAAAATTTGATAAGTCAGATAATGACATTACTTCCCATCAAGAGTCTTTAACTGATCTATATCCTCCTATCCATCCTGACCTACTTCCATTCCCACCCTATTCATCCTCTACTGCTTTATCAATGGCAATGACCATACTAACCAATGATAAAACCAACATGGTAGAAACATCGAATACATTGATCTAACTTCCCCAACAAGCAATTGGCAATCGTCATCACACATTTAGGGGAGCGTGTCCACCACTGCCCTCCCATGATTCCAGGTTTCAAATGATACACGGTGGGAAATGCCTTCACCCCTCCTTCAGAGCTAGGGTCAACACCCTAATACGAACCACACTATAGAGATGGTTGGACTTGTCGTCGAATAATCGAGTTAGATTGTCTTGCCACCTGTCATTTTCATTTTACTCATGTCATAAGGGTGCATATCAAGTAAATACCAAATGTAATAGAACAATGTACATCGTACCTTTCCTCATTGGTCGTCTTGACCTTCCTCAATGGAATAGTAGATCTTGGTTATCATATGGTTCTTTCCAATTTGTAGTTTAGTTCTCATCTATGCATATATATCACCACAAAATAGATATAGATACATGATCTTAAACATCATGTTTATTAAGCCCAGTGACCATGTGTCAATTTTTGTTGTTCATGCTGAAAATAAATCTTACATTAGATAAATCATAATTTCACTAAGTCATTGATTAGATAAATCATATCTATATAAGCCTATTCGATGCAACAATAGCTCTGAAAAGTCATGCACTAGATACATTGTAACCAAGTAAGTCATACATTTGGTCATACATCCAACATTTGCATCATCAATACCAAATCCATCAATTGATTTTTATGTGTCTAACCAAATGTATATAATGTTCATAAATAACAACATGGAACTGCAAAATAGAACCTTACCATAGGTGGCTATCTATGTTAAAATGTGCATCATAAATGCTTTGTGCCTATACTTTTGATGATGCTAATTGCCATATTTCTTAGAAACTTCAATTGGACCTTCTTTGGCTCCTAGCTAGTTGTGTCACATGAACTTCTAGTTTTTTTTTTCCATCGTCAAGGATATCATAAGTAGAAACGAAAGGAAAAGTGATTGCCTTTATAGAGCACTTATCTCACATTTTAAGTGAGAGACATACTTCTCAGTGCATCAATTACAATTCCACTGGATACCCACATGCTCTTAAATCACAAATATATGGGAGGAAAAGTTTGGCTACATTGAGATAGATAAAGGTTGAAAAACCAGAAGCACTAGAAGTCCAAGTCAGTCTATAACAACAATCTTCAACTCTAAGAATTGACCATATTTTATGAGCTTAGGACCTCATTTTTCATCAGCACATTCATAAATCTGTTCGGGTATTAAAGCCAAAATTGACACCATCACTTTTGAGGGAAAAAAAAAATTGCTTAACGCAGTAGCCTCCTTTGGTTGCTGCTCAAACAAAAATTATCACTGAAACAGAAAACAAATATCTTATCATGCCAGGTAGCAACTTTCCCCTGAAGGGGGAAAAGCACATTGTAGAGAAATAAAGTAACTAATCCTCTCCTTCAAATATTCTTTGAAACCTTTCAGTGACCTTACTTAGCTTCCTCTCCTTGCAACATAGGTGATCAAAAAATTCCACGTACCTTTATAAGGAGCAAAACCCCTATCTACTAAGCCATAAAGAGTCTTAGTGGCATTTGGTATCTTGCCCGCTTTAGTGAGACCAACAAGAAATGCATTAGGAGTCTCAAAATGGGGAATGAACCTCTCTTTAGCATCTGATCAAGGATAGCCAAAGCCTTCTTAAATTCCCCTTCCTTGCAAAGAAAATTTAGCAAAACCCTATAGCTCACCCTATTTGGAACACACCCATAGTGCGACATCTCATCTAGGACCCCAAAAACTTCCTCAAATTTGCACTCCCTACACAAAACACCGATTAATATATTGTAAATAATAATATCTAGCACACACCTTGCAACCTTCATCTCCACAATCCTCCACAATCATTCTATGTGCCTCCTCAATCATGCCTTGTTTGCAAAAGAAATTGATCATGGTTGTATAAGTCACTACATCAGCCCGAAAACCGGTTGTGAGCATCTCACCCAAGCCCTCAGAGGCATCATGTGCCCTCCCTTCCTTGCACAGGCCACTCATAATATAACTAAAACTAACATTGTTGGGTTTACACCTATTCTCCTTCATCACATCAAAGATCTTCATCGCCCCATTCACATTCCCAGCATCACAAAATCCATTTTAAAACATTATATGCCAGTGCATTAGGAATAATTCCCTTGGTCCGCATTCTTTCAAAAATCCCAATGGCCTCCTTTTGGTTTTCCCACGTGACATAGCCCATCCATTAATGTTGAATAACTAATAACATTTGGGAGCACACTTAACCCTATCCATTTCCTCCAAAATCTCAAAGCCCTTTTCAAAATTTCCAGCCTGGCAATGAAACTTAATGAAAATATTAGAAATGTAGGCATTGGGAACTAAATTCAAATTCCTCAAATCCACAACCACTTCCTCTGCCAAACCTAGGCACCCGGCTTCCACAAAGAGATTAAGCAGAGTACTCAAGGCCCACAATGATGGCTTACAATTGAAAAGCCTCATCCTGTAAAATATTTCCTTTGATTTCTCGGACATGCGGGCTCTGCAGTAGAGCTTCATGCGATTTGTGAAGAGACTCTCATGGCATCTATAGCCCATTATAGACATCTATTTCAAAATCCCTTTGACGGATTGGAATTTCTTGGCTCGACCAAGCTTTTTGATGAGGACATTGTAGGTCGTAAATTTGTGATACCACCCTTGTTGTTTTACGGCATTGTTGAAGATGTCCAACGATTTCGGAAGATCTGGTTCTTCAGTTATTAGACAGACTATGTCGCTATGTGAAAGATATTTGATCATTTTGGGCCCTTTAGGGGTTGTTTACATGCCCTTTTCTAGTCTGCTAGGGTCCGAAAGATGGAATTTAAAGAGGGTTTCATGCCTGGGTACTTGTTGAGCAGGTTAGGCAAGTCCATGCTAAGGTTTTTGAATATGGACTAGAGTTTGATGTTGTTGTGGGAAATGCACTTGTCACAGTGTATGCTAAATGTGAGCATATCAAGGATACAGAACTGTTATTTGAGAAGATGAATGCGCCAAATTCCATTAGGTTTGTGGGCCATAACCCACATTAGAATCAAAATATTTTATGGAAATTAGAGAAGATCTCACTCATGCCTTTCTATAAACAATTGATGTGCATCCAAATACAAAATTCAAAATTTAAGTGAGAATAACCCAGAGGCCTAGAGCTTATGTCTTGTACTGATTTTTGTGATTCACAGACACAAAATATAATTTCCCATATTTAAATGAAAACCAACACCCAAGATATCATGAGTAGAAGTGGAAGTTAAGAAAAATAAAAAAATTCATGCACACATTTTGTCAAATAGTTCATGAGCAACTTTAGATAAAAGCTCATTTTTTTTTTTTTTTTAGATTAGATATCAAAGAATTTGTGCATATATGGTGTGCTGATGACTTCTAGATACTGAAATGACACTTTCCAGTTGACCATCATGAATCCAAACCAAAATGCAAGACAGGTAATTGATGGTTGTTATGCTGATGCAAAGGTTTCATACATGCAATAAATAGTTTGCATGCAAACTATTCCTTCAAGAACTTATGCTCCAACACCCTTCTCAAGGTTAGGATGATTGAGAAGGGAACATCTTAGTAAGGATTTTCAAACGTATATCATGCCTAAATCCCCTTCATACATACTTTGGCACTCAAAATAAATTTATGTGACTAGGCACATGGCAAAAGTATGGTCTTATTAGTGCCAACCAGTGCCCCAATTTATGTTACCATGTAAAGGGATATGCACTGGGCACAATGGAGTAGCAAAATCAAGATGTGTTTACCAAGTCAGCCTCAGTTCTTCTACCCCTGAAAAACAAGCTAGAAGAATGGAAATGGTTGAGAAGAAAGGATATCAATGCCTTATTTAAGATGAGTATGAATAGATCTATATTTTACTGAGGGAAATCACTCCAGGGGCCAAAGAAATAGTGCATTTGTTGAGATATCCAAACAGAGTACAATTCTTCCCTTGATTATTGACCACACCCAAAATCTTCTTCACATTCCCTTGCCACACTGGGCAGGAAAATAAGTTAAAAAACCGTTAAGAAACCTTTCAAACGTGATTTTTCATCGTAACTCAGAGAAAATGCAACTGAGGAATTGCTTCTCATGAGAGTCCTATTTTTTTTTTACATAATATAAAAATTTTACCAAAATAAGAGAACTTCGTAACCCATACTGACGAAGTTTCATATTCGATAGTGAACATGTAGCAGAAATCTCATCCTCAAGGGCGCACTTGAAAAGAAACCAGCCACCAGCGCTTTCAGAAAAATGAACCATGGCATGCAATCCTTCAGCCCCCTTTAAAATAGTAGGGAAAGACTAATAAATAGGCACAATTTCATCCCCAAACCATCCATTTCTAACAACTACATTCATGGAAAATGAGCCCAATTTCTTTCTAGAAGCTGAGCCCACTAGAATATGTGCACTCTCAAAACCAGCAATCACAACCAAGCCAAGACAAAGTAACAGGTTTCAAGGTCCAGAGTTTGAACCAAAGCTTTGATACCATTTGTAAGAGCCCTATCCTAGGGTCTGCTAATAGCTCTATTTCTGAAGAATTTAAATGCAATAAGAGGCAATAGTTTACTGACTTACAAGATTTTTAAACAAATAAAATTTACCATTTACATTCTAGTCCTTATAAATTATGGTGAATATTTCATTCTAATAAAATTTACATGAGTAATCTATGGAAGAATACTTATACCAGTCGCTGGTGGAGATGCCTTTGTCCTGTTGCTCCTGTTGAATGCTCCTCTTAATGGACCCAATTGGATTTACCTTCCAGCCAACTAGGAAATAATCCCTAGCCAAGGAAACCTCCACAGGTTCCCTAGCCCTTTGAGCCCAAGTCCAACCAGACGTAGTGTGTGTGTCCAAGATGAATGATCCATACCAAGATGAACAATATTTCCCTCCTCTCAACAACCCAAGAAACCTCCACAGGTTCCTAAGGTCTCCAAAATCACAACAATCCTAAAATCACAACCAACCCCACCATCATAAGCAAGACCCCACCTCCCCTTTTCTTCCTTCCCCCTTCCCTTTTTATGCCCTCCCTCACTTCTCCATCTCAATCACCTCTCATTAATGTCATTAATTTCTCATCCATCCTTACAATTGACTTCTCTTCTCCCAAGTAAAGCTGGGAGTACATTTGGAATTGTGAGATGAATATAAAATTGGGAAATTAATCGGAGAGGACCATGTATTCTCCCAAGTAAATCCGAAAATACATTTGGGAATGTGAGATGAATATATATATATATTGATAATTAAATGGAGAGGACCATGTCTTCTCCCTAGTAAATGTGAGGGTACATTGGGGAATGTGAGATGAATACATATATTATTTGAAATAATAGAAGGATACCATATCCTACCTAACATTCAATTTGATAAGGTAAGTTGGGAATTTGAATAATAGAAATCATGAATTTTATATTGGACCAATATTTCTCAATATTTTCAAATAATGTAAACATTAATAAAATTTACAGGATAAGATTTAAGTGGGGCATTACAATTATGTTTTCAAATCTCTCCAATAATAGATAACTTTTATCCATTACATGATACTCCTCTAATGATGAATTACGCTATTAGTCATGTATGTGCTTTATTCTTTTCAACTCTTCTTAGCTAACTTTCATTCATACCTAGCACCATCTATTACTACCACCCTTTTCCCACACATAATTGGCCTTTTAGGTAGTTCCATCTCTATGTGATAAAGGCTTGTTTCAACTTGAAAAATCTTATAGGGAGTATCGGTTTTCACCCTCAAAACACAATTTATCAAGTTCTTATGTACCCTTTCCAACTAATTCCACCAAGACTCAATTGTGTTAGGATTCCATACCTTACAACCATATAAGAAAACATTTGGAATGAGTGCCTAAAACAAGGAACAAAACATTTTCCCAATCCCATGCTTTGGACGTTCTATATCTATTTTGTAATTAAGAAACCACTTTCCAACTATTTGACACCTCTTTCCTATGCATATGTCTGGCTTAACCTCTCATTAAATTATAGCCCTATATATTTTTAGTTTTGGGTGAATTCTAGTTGTTCCCCTTTGAAGCTCACCTATATTTCCTTTGGTTTTATTTTGAGCAAGAAAAGGACCATGTTGGTCTTTCATCAAATCACATTCATCTTTGCCTCTTTTTACAGTATCTAACAATATGCCATCATCCACGTAAAGAAGTACTTTTATGAGGATTGTTATTATATTCACTCCCACCCCTCCTTTTAGATTTATCCATTCCAGTAGTTTGTCAATGTAGAATCCAAACAAAGTTGGGATTATGCATCCCTATTTCACAACTATGTCACTATAAAATCAGTTGGATAACCCTTCGTTGATTCTGATTTTTCCTTTGTTTCATCATGCATATTTTGGATAACTGCTCTCCACTCATCTTGAACCCTGAAATCCAATGGAATTTTCCATAGCTTCGTCCTGAAATGATATGGTGAACTATTGAGGAAAAGAGCAACAAAACCCAAGGAAATTATCTAATTGGAGTGACACCAAAGACTTGATACAAGGTGCAACATATCTATCTGAAATTTGTTGCATGCCTCAATGAAGAGAAACTCACTTCATATCCCCAAAAACTTTTGGATAGAGAAAGGAGGTGAAGGCATATCATGAAGAGTGAGATTTTAGTTGAAGCATTATTTCAAGATAGGTAGACACATTGAAAATGAACCATGTATGTACATACATGCTACTCAATTCCATTAATAAATTGAAAAATATATCATTTGAAGAGTGGTTTCTTATATTAATATGCTTTTTTAGAAAGGGGTTATATCTATCTCTCTCTCTCTCTCTCTCTGGTCTTCTCCTCTTCTCCTTCTCTCTCTCTCTCTCTTAATATATTATATATATATATATGAATATATATATATAATATATATATATATATATATATATATATATATGTACTTGGAAGAAATTTTCTTTGGGTCATACACGAGTAAAGCCATGGACTTATCCTTGTAAGCAATGAAAAAGGTTAAAGAAATATCAATGGCAAAAAAAGCACTAACGATGTTACCCACAATGAACACAATACGGTGAATGGGTTCATGCAAGAATCTTGCTTCAAATGGTGAAATTCATGCTAAGTAAATTATGAGGGATCAGAAAATTTTGCCACCACCTACACGCCATAGACATAACTAGTCCACATTTAGTGACTCCTACGAGTTCTCAATTTGTTGGGGTGTAAGAAGTCTTCTTAGTTAGATTTTTGAATTCATTTATATGTATAAAAACATTTTATAAACCTCATCTCTATGTTGTTCATAGCATTTCCCAGAGGTGGTTAACCAATAAAGGTGATAAGTAAACTAAGATATGGCGACCAATGAATAGTGAATAGGATATGGAGATGGAAGATATATATTCCATGGTTACAAAATGTATATATTAAATTGGTTTTTAGGCTTTTAAAATTGATCTTGGTAAAAGATTGATCTAGGTGGATGTTGGTGGCCACCCACCTATCCCATTTTGACCCCCACAATTGTCTCTTTCAGCATTTTCAGTTTCCTTAATTATAGCACAACTTACTATTTTTAGCAGTTTTTCGGGTCCTGAACTTCCGGAGCTGTTTTGAGGCCCTAAACAACATTTTTTTGGGGAATGCAGGGGCAACA
>APFE030387485.1:0-16129 GCA_000404065.3 Pinus taeda
AATACATGAAATAAATGTTTATATATTTAAAATATATGTAATAAAAAAACTATACTTGAGTAATAATAAACACTTTGTCTTTTCTCGTAAATGTTGTGTTTGTCAATTTGGTCATGTGTGGTAGATGAGAACAAGTTAGAGGTCATTTGAAGTAATTATTTTGGTTGTTAAACTTAATCATCTTTCTATGTTGTTGGTAGCAATTCGATTTATATTTTCAAAAACACTGACATTTTCAATAATGCTAGTACCTACAAGACAGTCAAGGAGTGACACAAGTATTTAACATGATTTCAAAGTTAGTTCAAGTTTCATAAGGGTTAATCCTTTTGTAGATTTTCCTATAGATTCAAAACTAATGTAATGTACTAAAACACAAGACAAATCTACTTCTACTTTCAACTGGCGGAAGCCAATAGATTGATGAAAACAATAATAGCAAGAGGAAGACAAATCAATGGAACATAACACAATAAGTTTCTCTAGGGAAAGCCACTGCTCAAAACCCCGCCTATCTGCATTGCGTTAATCAGAAATATGAGTAAAAATACAAAGCTTGTTCTCACTAGAACAATTCCGCCCAAGTTTGCTCAACTCTCTGCATCATAACCCCACTCTTAGCCAATACTTAGCCAATTTCTATTGCATTCCAAGCCCCTATTTCCTTGCGCAATTCCTATGATGAATAACACATATTAATTGGGAATTCAATGCTTCCAAACCTGCACAATCCAATCTAGGTCCTCTCCCTGATTGCATGCATGATCTGTACACTTCGGTAAATCATACAACTAATAGTACATTGTTCCAACACTCTAGTCTCAACTAGGTCTTTCTTAGAATTGACATGCATGTGTTTTCGATGAATGAATCTTCAGTTAGCTAGAGTAGCACCTGTGGATGCACCAGTGCACCAACTGACTACTAATACGCTACTAGTTCAACAAACAGCTAGAACTAGTTTAACTGCCTATAACTCAATAAATTGAGATATCTAATTACAACTCAACTAAACCCATCCTAGACCCTAAAACTTAGGGAGAACATATACATGACTTCAAAAAGACTTCCAACTCGAATTTCCTAATCTAATTAAGTCAATTAAACTTAACTAACTATTTACAAGTTGCTATGAGAAAATAATTCTGTTTTAATTCTTAGTTTAAATTCAAGGACAAATTTAAACTAGAATTTCTTGTTTCCATTTCTCAACACTCCCTCTCAACAAGAAAGGGATTATCTGCTACCCTGATCCTGTCTCTATGAAACTCGAATTTACATCTTGACAATGCCTTTGTCAAAATGTCAACATCTTGCTCCTTTGTGGGAACGTACTCCAACAACATAATCTGCCTCAATACACAATCTCTGAGATGATGATATCGGATGTCAATATGCTTGGAATGATCATGAAAAACTAGATTTTCAGAGAGTTTGATATAACTCTGATTATCACAGTAAATCATTGTTGGATCCATCTACTGACCAAACAAACCAACCAGGATCTTCCTCATCTAGATGGCCTCACATGTTGTCTGACTTGAAGCCATATACTCTACCTTTGTCGAATTAAGTGCAACCAACCTCTTTTTTCTGTTGTACCAAGAAATTCTTGTTGACCAATACTAAAAATCCTTCCTGATGTGGTTTTTTGGTCAGATGGACTCCCCGCCCAATTTGCATCGGTGAAGCCTTGAAGCTTCACTCCCTCTGCTCGTATATACCACAATCCATACTGAGTAGTGCCCTTGAGGTATCTAAACACATTCTTTGCCACCTTTCAATACAACTTGGTAGGCCTAACCATCACTAAGTTGGTTAACTACATAGCACATATATGGTCATGTGTTCACCAAGTACATGAGTGAATTCACAATTTTCCTGTAAATAGTAGCTTCCACCACTTCTCCTAAAGTAGCATCCTCCTTCCTCCAGTTACTTTCTACAGGAGTCTCCATAAGCTTGTTTCTATCCATGCAGAACCACTTGAGTATCTTGTTGGCATACTTGTCTTGAGACACAAACAGCTCCCCATCACCCTGCCATAATTCCATGCCCATAAAGTAATGCATGAGCTCCAAGTCCTTCATCTCAAACTCTTTTGCAAGGTCCTCCTTGCAAGACTTGATCTCTGATCATCACCTGTCAGTATTAGATCATCAACATAAAATATAATGATCAACAGTTGACCTTCCACGTAATGTGGTACAAGTTTGCATCCGCTTCACTCTTCGTGAATCCCAATCTCGTGAAGTAGATATTTGTCCTAGTGTGCCAAAAACGGGTTGCTTTCTTTAGCCAATACAATGTTATCTTGAGCCAACACACATGCGACTTACAGTCGAAGGTTTCAAAACCTTCAGGTTTCTCTATGTACACCTCTTCCTCAATCATGCCATTAAGGAAGGTTGTTTTTACATCCATCTAATGTGTCTTCCAACCCATCTGTGTTGATAGTGCCGATATAGATATGATCGATGAGTACCTTGCTACAGGAGAAAAGGTTTATTCATAGTCAATCCCCTCTACCTATGAAAATCCACGGGCCACAAATCTGGCCTTATGCTTCTCCATACTACCATTTGCGACTTACTTTACCTTGCAAAGCGAAGCTCACTACTAACTTGTCCTTCGGTCTCGGCACCACATCCCAAACATTGTTATGAACTATGGAGTCATACTCCTCCACCATGGCATCAACTCAAATCAATTGTTGCACTACTTCCTCAAACGAATATGGCTATGTTACAACACATCCACTCATAAGAGCCATGTATCTAGTGCACCTCTCAAGTGACCTCCTCTATTTGCATTGTGATGTGGGTACTCCCACATTCTCTCTAGCATTTGACAATAATTTGTCAGCCTCTCTGGTGTGCTTTCTCCCATCTTTAGAAGACTCTACCTAAGTGGATGTCTCCATTCCCAGATCCTCTGCATGTGGTTGTTCCACATCAATCTGAGGCTCCTCAACCTTAGGAACCACAAATTCCTCAATCGCATGTATCTCAAGATCCCTCTCAAGTTAAACTCGCATGGCCTTCTGTTCATTAAATCTAACATCCCTACGAACCATAGTCATCTTGTTGGTCGGCAAGTACACCCAATAGTTGTGAGGTGTATCAGTGTACCCCATAAATATCCCCAAATTTGTTGTTGGCTCAAGCTTCTTCCATGCATCTTTGGTCACATGGAAATATACCGATGACCCAAAAATCCTGGAGTGACCAACATTTGGCCTCTTACAAGAGAAAGCCTCCTCTGATGTCTTCATCCCAAGTATCTGATGCGAGCTGTGATTCTGAACATAAACTGATGTGTTGCATGCCTCAACCCACAAGTGTAGTGGGAGGTCCTGATCATGCAACATCGCCCTTGTTGCCCCTACAATGCTTATGTTCTTCCTCTCGGCCACCCCATTTTACTAAGGTTTATGGGTTTTCGTCAACTCCCATTTAATCCCTTCTGTTGCACATAAGTTATTAAACTCATTTGAGACAGACTCACCATCGTTATCACTCCATAGAGCTTTAACCTTCTTGCTTGATTCTTTCTCTACCAATGCTTTTTTCACAAAACTTTGTGAAAGTTTGATCCTTTTTTCTGCATGAAAAATATCCAACATTTATGAGAAAAATTGTTAACAAATATAAAACAATACTTGTGTTTGCATGTGGATGTTGTCGAGATTGGTCCACACACATCTAAATTGGCTCATTGTTGAATAACCTCTACTCGACTGTCTTTGTTGTGAAAGGAAGACTTGGATTATCTACCCAAAGTACGCCCCTTGCATATATCAACTTGCTCTAGCGGACCTTTGGATAAACGGTAGAAATATGCTACAATATTTTCAAAGCCCCATGATGCAAGTGACCCAATCGCCTATGCCACAACTCACCAATGTCTCGGATCTGCACCATCTCTTCTTTTGTGCTCAAAGAAGCACAATCCTCTACCTCTAGCTTATAGATATTCTTCACCTAAATCCCTATCTTCTTTACTTGACCCGTGTCTATGTGTCTAAGGAACGCCTTTCCTTTCAAGAAATCACAACATAGCTATTATCCTCAAGCATGGAAATGAATACCTAGTTTTTCTTCAACCCAGGAACTTATGTAACATCCTTAAAGGTGGGAGGAGCCCCATGCTCCCTCTGAAAAGTAAATGTGCCCAATCTAGTAGCACTATACCTCCCGTCATCACCCATCTCGATATGCATCTGGAGATCCTTCTCCTCCATATCACTAAATAACTCCTTGTCATCAATGATGTGGAATGAAGCTCCATTGTCTAAGTACCATAAAATTCCCATCATTGATGAAACCATGCATGCAATGTGGGAAAATTCCAATTTGAATTGAGAGGGAAAAGCCTCACCCGCCGCTCTTCCTAAGGACTTATTCTTGGACTTCTTGAGCGGACAATTTGTAGTAAAATGTCGCAACTCATGACAATGAAAGCACTTAACTTTTGACATGTCTTTATTCTTACCTCCATGGAAAGAATCTGATTTTGAATGGCACACCTTCCCTTTCCCCTTCTTTGCCTTACCTGCTAAGGAAAAGTTTTTCTCATCATTAGTCTCTGATGAGGAAACATCTTTGGTGTTCCTTTTAATATCCTCCTGCATCAAATCTGACCACATTTGTTCCTAATCAGACAACTTCTTCCTTCCATTCACAGAGTCCTGATAGCTATTCCAACTCTTAGGAAGGCCTAGGAGATCTAGGCTCACCATATCATCCACAGCAACGGTTATTCCAACACTTCCAAGCTCATCACGATAGGTCGTTAAATTGGTCAAGTATTTTGGAATGGTCTCACCTTTCTCCATCCTGATTTTTCGAAGTTTTTCTTTCATTGACAACTTCCTATGGTCACTGTTGTTCTGGAACAAGTCTGTTAATGCTTTCCACATAGCATACAGAGTTTCCTTCCCATGGAGATTCGAGACCATGTGGTCTCTAACTCCCTTAAGGATTTTCCACCTCACCTTCGCCACACACTTCTTCCATTCGGTCATATCTTTTGCATCCAATGTTGGTGGCTTAGGAATGTCTTGATCAATGAATTCCTTCAATCCATTAGCATCCAACACGACCTCCATTATGTCCTTCCATGCTATATAATTTGAGCTTCCTTCCAAGGCATACTCGAGTCGCAAACTATATAATGCCTTCTGTTGATCCTGATGTATGTATTGCAAATTCAAATTTCACCTGTAATCCTGAACCCAAAACTTCGAAATCTCCTCTAGTATATTGTCTTCAACTCCGATACCATGTAGATTTTCCATTATATTCACAACTCATGTAATGTACTAAAACACAAGACAAATCTACTTCTACTTTCAACCAGCGGAAGCCAATATATCGATGAAAAAATAATAGCAAGAGGAAGACAAATAAATGGCACATAACACAATAAGTTTCTCTAGGGAAATCCACTACTCAAGACCCTACCTATCTGTATTGCATTAATCAGAAATATGAGTGAAAATACAAAGCGTGTTCTCTAGAACAATTCCACCCAAGTATGCTCAATTCTCTGCCTGACAAGCCCGCTCTTGGCCAACACTTAGCCATTTTTTTATGCTTGACAAGCCCTTATTTCCTTGTGAAATTCCTAGGATGAATAACCCATTTTAATTTGGAATTCAATGCTTCCAAAACTGTGCAATCCAATCTAGGTCCTCTTACTGATTACATGCATGATCTGTACACTCTAGTAAAGCATACAATTGATAGTACATTGTCCTTGCAATCTAGTCTCAACTCGGTCTTTCTTAGAACTAACATGCATGAGTTTCCAATGAGTGAATATTTAGTTAACTAGAGTAGCACTTATAGATGCACTAGTGCACCAACTAACTACTAATCCTCTACTAGTTCAACAAGAAATTAGAACTAGTTTAACTGTCTATAACTCAGTGAACTAAGTTATCTAATTACAACTCAACTAAACTCGTCTTGGACCCCTAAAACTTAGAGAGAACATATACATGACTTCAAAAAGACTTCCAACTCGAATTTCCTAAGCTAATTAAGTCAATTAAACTTAATTAACTATTTAGAAGTTGATATGAGAATATACTTCTATTTTAATTCTGAGGTTAAATTCAAGGACAAATTTAAACTGGAATTGTTTGTTGCCATTTCTCAATACTTTTGCAGAGTGCACAATGTTTACAAATTTTCCAAATGTTAATCTTTTGCAATTTCATATTATTATGATTTTGTTTTTGCTGGATTTGTCACCTAAATCATTTTTTAAATATCTTATAATTTGTTTTGTTTTAGTAACAATAACTTTCGATATCAATTACTTTTTGCATAAAAGGTAGGTACTAAGTAGCAACACTGCATATTACACTTGTTTAATGTTGACATCCGTTTATACCCCAGATAATTTCTACCCAAATGACATGAAGAAAGAACATGTTAATTGAATATACCACACATGCACCTGATGGGCCTAGTCTCCACGTACCCCACTCATAAATTCATTCATAACCCAATGTATCAAGGTTGGAATTTTCAGTGCTAATGGTTTTAATTTGGAAATCAACTTTAACTTTTATTAAATTTAAAAATATTTTAGAATTTTTATAATATTTTCATACATGTGTATAAAAAAAAAATGAAAATATATATATATATATTTTATTGGTGCTAAACACTGATTGACAATTGCTAGATAAAAAAATCATTTTATTATTTATAAAATTTATAAAAAAACCTCCTAACTTTTCCATAGGAGTAAATGGCAAATTTGAAGCGAATTAGAGAGGGTTGTACCAAAAGGTAATCATATGTAATTCACACTATGGACAGATGTACATCAATATTCTCTTTAATATAGAAGCGTGTAGGCTATTTAAGTTATTTAGTCAATTAAATATTATCTATGCACTCTTGTTGTATTTATCTACGCACTTTTGTTATTATGAAGATGTTAGTTTTTTCTAGATAAATGAAAATGTTAACTATTTTATCATTCAAGTGTCTTTTGAAAACCACTAGGAATGTTTATAATTAGCATTAAATACATTTAAATAAAAATATTTATTTATTAAACTAATTTTATTTAAAATCATAAAAATAAAATCGAAAAATTTAATTTAATTAGAAAAATTATTTTAAATTAAAAAAAAACCATATATATATATATATATATTATAAACAAATTGATAAATGAATGTTAACCATCGTTGGATAAAGAATCAAGTTATTTCTTTCTTCATTATTATCGATAAAGTCATTAAAATAATAAATATTGTTTTTTAGTTAGCACGTACATGAGTATATAAATAAACTTATTTAAACCCTAGGAGATGAAACACCAAACTATGGGCCCCGTTGGGGTAAGTTGGTACATCAACTTCCCGGGGTCGTAACTTTGGCATATGATCTTCGTTTGACACACACGATACCTCGTTAGAAAGATCTATCTGATGACTACAATTGTTGACAACGAATACTAAGTTGAAAACTCCTATTTTCCATAGGTGGTTTTACCAAAAATACATTGTTTAGGGCCTCAAAACAGCTTCAGAAGTTCACGACTCGAAAAAGCTGCCAAAAATAGTAAATTGTGCTACAATTAAGGAAACTGAAAAACTGAAAGAAACAATGGTGGGTGTCCAAGTGGAATAGGCAGGTGGCCACCAACATCCACCTGGATCATAAGCACAACAATAAATACATAGCACTCAAAGTGCATTAAATTCTAATTCGTAGAACCTTAAAATTGCATTTATGCACAACATAATTCTTATTCAACATGGAAAACCTATTAAGAGAAACGCCATACTACATATAAAAAAAAAACACATAGCCCTTGCAATTATGTTCAACTTCAATTATACAAGAACACAGAAAAATACTAAAATATATCCATTTTAACCTTTAATAGATTCACAATAGCTTTGTGAATTTCAATGATGCAACCTTAGGGTGCACCAAAAAGAGAATTAAATTTTGGAAGGAAAATTACGCTAGAACCAAAATGTGACCTACTCATGTTTTCTATTATGTTATGATACCATTGTTAGGTCAATGTTTTAAATTAAATCTGGATGATATAGTTATGAGATTAAATTTTTTATTTCTTTCTTACCATAACACCTCATATTTTTTGGCTAGAGTCAGGGACTGATTTCCCTAACATGCTACCAAAATCTATTCATATCAAAACTCCACTTTTGGGCATATGACTAAGGATTCTCTTATTTTTCCTAGGAACCGAACATGGGCTAATAATAGTAAACTCCCACATGTTTACCATAAGACTGCAACTTGGTTGACATGGGACTAAACTTGTTACCAACTTATCATCATATGCATCTCCTAGAAAGTGATTAATTGAAAAATAAATATGATGCATATGGCCATAGCCATGTACAAAGGATGGTAAAAAAAGGCATGGCTAACTAGGAACCCAAAAAGGCGAGGTAAGCATTAAGAGCAACTTTATTCATGTTGTGGTAAATACTTTAGAACACTAACCTGATGAAAAATTCATGTTAATGGTTAGGTGTTGGAGGTATTACATAACTTATGTCTTCCTCACTGACACAAGGTTGTCTAACATTCCTCATACCTTATGACTAATGATTAAATCACATTCAACATCTCTGTCTCCCATTTTTCTTTTTTTCATTTCAATTTTGGAGCTCTCTCTCTATTTTCTCTCTCTCATACTCTTGGACACTTAGAGTTTTCTTGGAGCACTCTTGGAGAAGTGCGATATACTTAGGATTTTTTTTTTTCTCATACTCTTGGACACTTAGAGTTTTCTTGGAGCACTCTTGGAGAAGTGCAGTATACTTAGGATTTATTTTTTTTGGAGCTCTCTCTCATACTCTTGGACACTTAGAGTTTTCTTGGAGCACTCTTAGAGAAGTGCGATATACTTGGGATTTTGAGTAAGAAGGCAAAGGAAAAGCAGGAAAGTGCAAGAGGACATCCGGATCAACAACTACAACTGGTTTTTCTTGCAGGTGCCGAGTTGCATGTATGATTTCCTTGCTAGTTTTGGCATGCATGGCATATGCATGTGGTTTCTTGGTTATGATTTGTCATTGGCATGGAGGAATGCTTGGATTAACGGTGGATTTGCTTAGCCTTTCCATTTCCTGGATAGTTGCGGTGTTGTGGGTTTCTTTCTTTTTGTTTTCTAGTTGGATCTCATATTCCTTTGGTTGTAGGTTGAGTTATTAGTTCCTGGAGACTTGGTTGGATAGATGATCTGGAGCCCTGTAGCTGCTTAGGTTGAATTACTAGTCCTGAAGCCTTGGTTGGAAAAATGCTCTAGAGCCTTTGTTGGACAAACAATATGGATCCTGACATCAACTGTGCGTTGAGTAACTTGTCTTGGAAGACTTGGTTGGAACAACCACTCTGAAGCCTTAAATAACTTAAGTGGAGACCAATATGTTGATGGTTAGTGATGTTCGATCATGAGGTGGAATCACTGGTTGAGGGTTGAGGTGGTTTAGCCTCTAGAAGCCCTAGGTTGGTTTGTTGGATTTTTTCTATGAGATCCCACATTAGCGCTTGGAATATGGCACATGGGTGACTCATTGAAAGAAAGATTTGGTTCAACCTAGTCTATGGTCGAGTGGTACTTGAAAGTCCCTGACTTGGTTGGATTTTCATATGTTAATAAGAGTTTTTTTTTCCCTTGGTATTTCATGAGTAAGGTACTTGATGTTATGTGGCTTTAATGGTTATTTCCTCATTGATATATCTCTAGTCATTTGATGGTTATAAGCATGTTTTATGATAGTTATGATGTATGGCTCTCATCATGTTTTGATTAGTATGTGAAACAATAATGATGGATGACCTAATATATGATAATGGAGCTAATGTGAGAAGGTATCATTCCTTCTTGACGATTCTTAGATAAGTATGAGACCCTTATGCTTAGGTTTGTTGTTGAAACCTATAGATTTCATATTTGTGATATGTTTGACGAAATAACAATCATGGTTGGGCTTGGTTAGGTCAAGTCCTTGATCATGTTTTTTGTTAGAGGATTTGTACTGGCGTCATTTATTGTCTCATATAGTCACATTAAGTTTCGGGCAATGGTTTGGAGACTATCCTTGAAAAAGTGGCTTAAATATTGCAGTCTTTGGCACAAAATTGGCTGAAAAAGACTACAGTCTCTCCCTTGCAAACATTGTTGGAGCAACTGGAGGGTCCCAGTCGCATGCATGCCCATGTCATGGGAGCGACTGGGGGTTTAATTCAGGTTAACTTAGGGGTTGAGCACCTGGAGTGGTGGATTAGCTCCTTGGAGTCTTGTAGCACTTGAGGGAGGTATGTGAAGTGTTGATTCATTGGTTCCACTTCCTTAATTTCTCTTAGGAACATGAATCATATCATAGTAAATCTTTATCACATGTTTACCCTGGTGGACCGGTTAGCTTGGGTAAATGTGGGAGGAGGGTGTTACATAAAGACATTAGAACGCCAACATGATGAAAATTTCATGTTAATGGTTAGGTCTTGGAGGTATTACATAACTTATGTCTTCCTCACTGACACAAGGTTGTCTAACATTCATCATACCTTATGGCTAATGTTTAAATCACATTCAATGTCTCTCTCTCCTGTCTATTTTTTTGTTTGTTTTGTTTTATGATTGTGTATGTGTGTAATTTCATAGATGGTGCACCATTTCATTAACAATAGTTTTGGGCAAATAATTTTTTTCCCTTAAGGATTTAAGGTCTAATTAGTTTTTTGTCTTCATGTGTGTTTTTTTTTTTTTTTTTTTATGCATGATTACTCTTAACATAGATGGCATCAACACTATTTTCCAAACTGTGGAGGACAATAGTGGATAATGATAAATTCAACTCAATTTCTGGAGTCATATAACTCAAAATTATATTAAACATTTTATGGTTTCTTCTTGTGTTAAAAACATACCAAAAAGTATAAAGTGAAAATCTTGATTGTATTTATTCTCTTTCAATTACAGTATGTACATCCAAATAACATAGATACCAAGCTAAAAATGCCCTTTAAATTAAAGTTGATATTAACCTTCGAATTAAAGTAAAATAAAATGGAAATAAACATAATGTGGAGCCAATTTTTCAATTATTCCCTATCACTCTTGTTCCAGGAGGAGATTTGTCTTGTTTTTAGCAAGAAAACAACACTGAAATGTTGTATATTTATTTTTTTATAAATTCAATTTTAGACCCATTACACAACCCCAAATTTTGAAAAATATTGGCAACAAAATGGACAAATTAACTAGCACTATCCCCTCAAATCAAAGCAATAGATCATACAATCAAACTTAGACCCCCAATAATGACTACAAATAGTAACCACAAAAACACTACAAATTAAAATTTTCTACGATGGAAGAGCAATGGGGTATAAACATCAATGAATTTGATGTCATGTTTTACGTTTCGGATTGCATATCTTCTATCAACTACAAAAGCACTGGAAATCCTTTATGAATTCATCATGGGGGAATCACTCCATTGTCTTCATGAAGAAAATCTTTCATCTATAATTGGGCATAAAAGAAGGTTCAAAATAAACATCATCTTGATGCTTCCAAATTCCACTTGCGAAATTCAGAAGTCTAAAGGGGAAGTAATCGACATCAATGCAGAGTTGTGTAGCTCTATGGAAAATAACAACATAGTGCACCCCTTCAGCTAACAAATATGGTTCCAGGAAAACAAAAATAAAACAAACAACCCAAAAGAAAATTGCAAAGTCATTGGCTATATGTTTGAACCCACCTTCATGGTATGATTAAAATGTGAATGTTCAAGATTATGTGCAACTTAATTTGCCTTCCTTGATTAAGGATGCAATAGAAAACAACTAGGCTTCCCCATTATTTACTCATAATATTTGGAATCCTAAAATATAGTTCCCACATATTGCCATGATCGAGTAGACTTTCCAGTTAATTAGTGGGTTGGCACTTCAAATCTTTGCAGTTAATCAAAAGCAAGATGACACATCAAATTTTTGCAGTTAATCGACAAAAAGTTGGCACATAAAATCCTACAAGACAAAAATGAAATGAAATGAGAAAGAAATATCAATGGGACTGTACAATGCTTGCATAGGGATTACTTCACCAATAAGTTCCATAAAAGTTCCATTTTTGGAGAAAAACTTACGCTCGCTACATTGGAAGTTTCCTGACAAGTGCCAAAGAACTTATATATGACATTTTGTAAAATTTCCTATAGATTCACAAGCTCATGCAATGTACTAAATCATAGGACAAGAATCTACTTCTAAATTCATTCAACGGAAGCCAATAAATCGATGAAACAATAATCGATAAGAGGAAGATAATCAAATACACATAACACAATAAATATCTGGGGAAAGCCACAGCTCAAAACCCCACTATTTATATTGCATATATCATAAATCCAAGATAATAATATAATGTTTGTTCTCACAAGAACAATCCCAACACTTAGTAAGATCAATCTTCACCTCACAAGCAAATTCTTGGCCAACACTTAGCCAATTCTCCAGCTCTCTAAGCCCCTATTTCCTTGCGCAATTCCTATGGTTGATTAGCCCATATTAATGGGAAACCAGTGCATCCAAAACTATGCAATCCCTTCTAGGTTCAGTTCTTGATTACATTCATGATCTATACAACTCAGTAAATCATACAATTGATAATACATTGTCCCTGCATTCTAGTCTAAACTGGGTCTTTCTCAGAATCGACATGCATGAGTTTCTGATGAGGGAATCTTCAGTTAACTGGAGTAGAACTAGTTAATACATTAGTGCACCAACTGACTATTAACTCACTATTGGTTCCTCAAACAACTTGGAACTAATTTAACTGAACTTAACTCAGTAAACAGAGTTACCTAATTACAACTCACAATTAACTCATCCTGGACCCCTATAATATAGGGAGAACATATACATGACTTCAGAAATACTTCCAACTCAAAATTCCTAAACTAATTAAATTTAATTAACTATTTACAAGTTGCTATGAGAATAGAATTCGATTTTGATTCTTAGTTTATTCAAGGACAAATTAAACTGGAATTTCTTGTTGCCATTACTTAACACTCCCTCCCAACAAGAAAGGGATTATCAGCTCCCCTGATCTTATCTCTATGAAACTCAAATTTACATCTTGACAATGCCTTTGTCAAAATGTCATCATCTTTCTCCTTCGTGGGAATGTACTCTAACAACATAATCCACCTCAATACATAATCTCTGAGATGGTGATATTGGATATCAATGTGCTTGGACAGATCATGAAAAAATGGATTTTCAGAGAGTTTGATACAACTCCGATTACTGTAATAAATCATAGTTGGATCCATCTGTTGACCAAACAAACCAACCAGGATCTTCCTCATCTAGATGGCCTCACATGTTGCTTGACTCGCAGCTAGGTACTCTGCCTCTGCCGAACTTAGTGCAACCAATCTTTGTTTCCTGTTGTACCAAGAAATTGTCGTTGACTCACTACTGAAGATCCCTCTTGATGTGCTCTTCCTGTCAAATGGAATCCCATCCCAATCTTCATTAGTGAAGCCTTGAAGCTTCACTCCCTCTGTCTGTCTGTACCATAATCCATACTAAGAAGTGCCCCTGATGTATCTGAACACATGGTTTGTAACCTTCCAATACAGCTTTGTAGGCCTAACCATCGCTTGGCTAAGTTGGTTAACTGCATAGCACATATTTGGTTGTGTGTTCACCAAGTACATGAGTGAAACCATAAGCTGCCAATAAATAATAGCTTCCACTACTTCCCCTGAAGTAGCATCCTCCTTCCTCCAGTTACCTGCTAGAGGAGTCTCCATGGTTTTGTTGCTCTCCATGCGGAATCTCCTGAGTATCTCATTGGCATACTTGCCATGAGACACAAACAACTACCCATCTCCCTGCCATACTTCCATGCCAAGAAAGTAATGCATGAGCCCCATGTCCTTCATCTCAAACTCTCTTGCAAGGTCCTCCTCGAAAGATTTGATCAGTTGATCATCACATGTTAGTACGAGATCATCAACATAAAGTACAATGATCAACAATTTACATTCCACCACTATGTGGTACAGGTTCATATCCGCTTTGTGAAGCATAACCCGGTGAAGTAGTTATCTATCCTGGTGTACCAAGAATGGGGTGCTTGCTTCAGCCTATACAACGCTCGCTTGAGGTGGCACACATGCGACTCACGGTCAATGGTTTCAAAACCTTCAGGCTGCTCTATGTACACCTCTTCCTCAATTGCCATTAAGGAAGGTTATCCTCACATCCATCGGATGGATCTTCCAACCCATCTGTGCTCGTAGTGCAAATATAGATTTGATTGATGAGTACCTTGCAATAGGAGCAAAGGTATCAACATAGCCAATCCCCTTTACCTGTGAAAAGCCACGGGCCACAAATATAGCCTTATGCTTCTCTACACTACCATTTGCAGCTTTCTTTACATTGTAAAGCCCGTTGAGTCCCAAACTTACACCTTCCCTACATCCCTTTTTAGCCTTTTTCTCCAATTACCTGAACCTCTAAGCTATCAAATCATTGCATAATAGTTTAAAATGAGTATATAAATGGTTTCCTAACTATGTTTTGTGACTGCTGTTTGATTTATATTTTTGTTGAACCAACTGCGGAATCTGTCACTTTCTGCAGCCAGAATCAGTTTCCACAGCCTTTTTGTTAAACTCTATGCTACAGGTGTCTATTGAAGAACTTAGCCACATGGGCAAGCTACAAAGGACATGGACATGGAACGTGTCCCCTTGGTTCAGCCAAATCATCCACAGAAGCCCGTGGTCAAGGCCGGTCAAACATTGGTCAACACAAGGAGTTTAGTGGTGGCACGACTCTGTTTTCAGCACGAGGAGGATTGCGTGGCAAGGTCCTGAGTTTTAGGAGGTGTGCTAACACCTAGGGACTGCTCATGGACCGAATCCAACAAACCATCTCCTTGGATTTACTTCCCACGGCTACCATGCTGCTAAATTTCCGATTATGGTCTTTTACGTGTTGGCTACCAGCGCAGACCGTGTTAGTTAGTTATGTATTTTCTGCTATAAATAACGCATCTTCGTATGTGTATAGGCTAGTAGTTTCTATGGTGTAATCTTGATTGTTGTACGAGCCTTTGAGCCGAGACTTAATTTCTATTTCATGACTGCATTGCAATATATGAGAAGACACTGATTTTGCGTTCAAATTCGTGATTGGTTCTGATTGACCGAGGTTGCAGAGGGCCCTTTTACACCAAGGTCCTGTAGTTGATGTATATCTTTATGTTTTTCTTCATTTTACACTCTTGATACCATAGTTATCTGCTGTATATATTAACTTGTTCATGGTATTTATGTTATTTGTTGTCCATAGTTTCTTTCATGCTTTTAATTGATTGTCAATTGATCAGTGTTTGCATTTCAGGTTCTAATAGGAATCTCGGGCAGTGCATATAGTTTTTGATGACTAATGACATGATGAATTATCTTGTCCTACTGCTGATTTGTTTTATTGGTTCTAATTCCAACATTGTTTGTTTCTCTAGCTTTGCTTTATTCATTTACTTTTCTGCAGGATAAAGATATTAGACTATTCATATCATTCTTTAGTTACCTCCTATAGCCAGAGCGAGTCGAATGGTGAGGGACTGAGTGTGAATATATAGTTTGATACTAGTTATTTACTTTTGCAAGTTAGTGATTAGATTACTCATAACATTCTCGGTTGCCTCCTATAGCCAGAGCGAGTCGAATGGTGAGGGACTGTAGGATGAATGTGTAGTTTAATCTTAGTTTTATTTTATGCAATTTAGATATCAGATTACTCAATTTGTGTATGACTACCTCCTATAGCCAGAGCGAGTCGAATGATGAGGGGTCAAAAATGAGTTGATGTGATATGATTAGTTTACTTTGCTTACAGTCTTTAAATTGCTTTGAGTTCAGTCTTTTCTTTTCTTTATACAGCAGCAAGGGTACTGGGTTCCATAGTCATAGTTCACTATTTTGTTAATTAGGATCTAGGCACATCTTGATTTCATCATTGTAAAGTTTGAACACCTTTGGAACACTTTGAAGTTTGGAAATTATTTTAAA